>JAODGA020033605.1:0-18404 GCA_027574885.2 Drusilla canaliculata | reverse complement strand
GAGAATCGTTCACAACTTCAACAATTTCAGACTCGTGTAACACATTTGTCACACTGCATACAAATTCGTGTAGTTGTTTCTTAGAAAATCGAATTCGAGCAATTAAATTGCCTGAAAGAATTAGAAAATGTAAATTGCTGCTGGTTACTGGTTCTAGAAAGAATGTTACAGGTGATTTTCTCTTCGCTCAATGTAATTTATATGGGAGAATTTAAATTTTTAATGAAGAATTAAACAAACAAACATATAAAATATGTTGGATTGCAAGGCATTTTTGAACGCGACTTAAATGTAATTTCAAACGATATCCAACTTGACTGGTTGTCACGACAATATAAAGTTTTTGGTTTTTCCAATGTATTTCTCATGGAGAAATTTTGTGCTGAAGCCAATATTCTTTTTCGGCTAACTTCAGCTGGGTGTTTAACTCATATAATTATTCGCAAACGATGCAAATTTAAATGTACATTGAACTTCAAGCATCAACAAACTGTCAACTCATCACATTCTTCTCATTGAATAATTACGTTGTCAGCAATACGACTTGTTTGGAGAAGGTTATCCAGTTACACAATTGTTGTACTGTCGTTGTATTGTCTAGATACTGCCGTTTAGGAGTATACAAAGAATACTTGTTATGGAAATACATGTTGATATATTTACAAGAAAAAAATATCAGGGATTTCTAAAAAATTCAGCACATTCTAAGAATATTATCATTAGGAACTACAAACTCAGACGGTGCGTGATTCAACAGATGGATTAGTGGCTAAACGGCCGGATTAAGACGGTTAAGTGTATTGAAACAGCGGGGACTACCTGGAGTTTCATAAATTTGTGTGGATTTGGTCTGGAAATTTTAATAGCCAATAAAAGGTCATAAAATATTAGAGAAGAATAGTTAGTTGGGTGAGTTATTTGCATTTTATTGGCGTACTTTCCTTATAATTTGTAGAATGTTGTAAATTCTGGTAATAATTCTACGGATATGTGATATATGAATTAATAGAGTTCTGATAATTTTAGGATGTGTTAATATTTTTTCTTTCAAATTCTTAAAAAAATATACACACTGATTGTGTTTATTTGCTTGAGTAATAATTGTGCAATGTAAATTTAACGCTTTAAACTAAAATATGTATTATTATGTAAACACTTTTGAAATACATTTAACTAATCCACTATAGAACGTTTTATTTAGTAGCAGCTAAAAAAAAACTCAACTTGCTATCATAGTTTTCAAGTTGTGTAGAAATTGTATTAAAGTGTCGTGTGTTCTCACGTGTTCGTTGCATTGCAACGCAACAAGTGAATACATCCAGCTTACAACGTGACAGTATTGTATATGATTTGTAGACTTGAGTAAAGCACTTTTAATGTGCAATAACTAAAGAAAAATAATTTAATATCTTCGCAATATTATCGAGAAATTCAAACACTTTCTTATTAACTATGGTTGCAATCATATTGGTAGAATAAATATTAAGTAAACATTGGAATAATGGTTGCTAACCGATTTTGATGATTCTTTCTTTGTTGGAACTGTATTTGCTTAGGGAAGGATAATGTGTATTAAAATTTATGAAATTGTGAAAATATATTAGTCATGTCTGTAAGACCTATTATAACTCAAGAACCGATAGTCCCGTTTTTATGTTTATTTTGTTGTTAGAATTGTCGTCAATCAATGTAGGATAATTTGTATGAAAAGATTTTTTTATTTTTAGAGCACTGCAAAGTCTGACGAGTTGACGACTTTATTAAAACAAATAATTGTCAACTGTTTTGCCTTTACGTTTCATTTCACCAAACTTTACAGGTAACTGTAAAAAAACCTAAAAACCTTAGTAATAAATCAGACAATTATGAATTACAGAATATCCTTTATGAGATAACTATAATGTAATTCTAGCAAAAACATTAGTGGATACCTAAAACAACAGTCAACCCTTCTCAAACATAATACAAAAAAGGAATAATTACAGAATTAAAGTAGGTATATTGTAGTAATAAAATCACAAGTCACAACAAGTTTACATAATGAAATCAATAGCAAAAATTACATTAAATAATAAACCTTAAACAACATGAGGGGAAAACATGATTTGACGAGTGTATAGATAAAAACTTGTCAATATTAACACAGTTACTATCACCAGCCAAAGACATACTCCATTGCCTTGGTCACAATTCCTGTTGATTTTTGTGGGACATTTTGTGGGGAGACCACTGTATTTGAAGTCATCTGTGGCACGGTAGACGTACGCAATGAACGCGCACGTATCGGCGACGTATACTGCGATCCTGAGTTATTCTCCTTATCCACCTCAGTCTTATTATAGTATGGCACCACCCCAATCATTATACTATTAGAAATCAATTTCCCATTCAATAGCAGAGCTTTAGCAACTTCCTGAGTGGAGCAGTATTTCAATTGTATCCAATTCCCTTGAGTGGGGTATTTCTTCTCTTGAATTGTGCCACAATTCGCCATTTGTGCAAGTATCAAACTGGTGCTGCTAGGCACAAAACCAAAAACAGTCACCCAAAGTGTGTTGATTTGATTCATTTGTCTGCCCATATTCATTGGCATTGATCTACCACTAGTATCCTGATTGTAGTAATTGTAGCTATCATTTAATGCCTGTTGGGGTTGCATTGGGCATGATTGCCGAAAACTACCATCAATTGTATCAAACATTGTGCTCTCATTCATGCTAAACATTGGCGGCTCACCGGAAGTTGGATGACGCATCGTGCTGCTGAGAACTGGCGTGTTGCTGCCCTTTTCGGGAACATCGAAGAGGCCCGTTTTTGGAGGTCCGCCTTTTTCGACAACAGGACTTCCAAAGGGACTCGCCGTTGACGTGTTGAAGTCGGAAAGGTTGGATTGGTTGAAGAGGAGTTTTTGGCGCATATTCGCCGATTTCATCATCAGCGGTGTTTTCGTACGACCTGGAGATATTGCCGGGTTACTCGGCGAGGAGATTTGTTGAGTTTCGCCCATTAGGTAAGCTGGCAGAAAATTAGGGTTTGGCGATGCGGGACTCGATGGGGGACTTCCAAGATTCATTGGCTCCATTGTGTTATAAATATACTAGATTACAATACAATAGAATTAGATTATAATTTGTATGTTGAGTTTTATACATACTCACATTTTTTTAAATTTAAAAAGGTAACCGAATCGTACAAGAGAGCACTTAGGACTAACCTCAGTTATTTTCAAGCCTACATTGTTTCTAAGATCATGTAAAGCGAGAGATACTTTTTTGTAAAAGTATTGTCAATTTATTAAGTAGCCATTAAAAAATTGCAATAGAAATGTATTAATATTATATTTTTATTTATAAAACTATATTTTAAATAAATTTTTCATTAGATTTTATGTTTATTTAATGTTTACATTTAATATAAAATTTGTAAAGTACATCTTAGTGCTTTATATGATTCTATTTTAAGATCATATACAAGTTTAACAAGTTTTGACGTTGCAAAAAATGTAATATTTTTATTCAAAACTATATATTGTTGCTGTTTATAAACCTGTAAGTGCCAAATTGTTTGTTTTAAATGTTTTTTGTTGCTTTTAAAAATAGCTTTGCAATATTTTTAGGTAAAGTATTTGTTTTCAAGGAATATTTTTTATCCATGTGTTGTATATTTCTCTTAAAAGTCGATGATTGCCGCTGAGTATTCAGCATCGGCAACAGCGCGCCTAGTATGAATTAGTTTGCCGCTTCACCGACAGTCGTGCGCAGGTAGCAACGTGAAAGCCGCGTGTCATTTTTAATACGATTATTAATTTTAATTTCAACGATTAGTGATTGACATTGTGCTAATTGTCGTGGCGTGAAAGCAGAGGCCGTAGCCGCTTGAGCGCCCCCGTCGTGTGTGCCGCGTCCGATCGCGCGTGTGTGGCGGCGAGAGCGAGACGAAAACATGGTTTTTGGGTTAACCGAATCGGCCATCTTGGGTGCCTGAATCTTAACCTTTGAGTTCAAAGTGGTTGCTGTGGCAAGCAGCACCAGAGTAAACAGCAGCAGCAGCGAGCGACAACGAATTCGTGCGAGGAGTGAGAGACACGCACTGTTAGACAGACACAAGCAGCGCGGCTGTCGTAAATCTAAATTGCGAGTGTGTGTGCAGCAGCAGCACTAGCCGCCGCAGCAGCAGCCGGGTAGCAACGTCGTCAAGAGTGCGAGACAGGAGGACCGCAGGCGGAGTGTGTGTGTGAGAGTGGTCGTGCGGGGGTGGCCACCCGTGTCTTGCGAACGCCCGCGCCACGGCGGATTATGACACGCGCGCGTAGATCGTCTGTGTGCCGCCGCGCGCGTGTGATGCGTCTGCATTAGAGACGAGGCGAGAGCGAAGCACCCTATGTATTCCACTCGTGGGACGACCGACTCGGGGCGGTCGCTGCACTGAGGCCCGGGAGTGTGACCATCGCCACGCCGCCGCCGGGCAGCTCGCCACAGCAGCTGGAGGAGCAGCAGCAGCAGTCAACGTCGGCCCCACACCGCCACCACTACGCCACGAGGATGAGCGGCAATCCGAAGCAGGCGCCATCCGCGGGTGGCGGTCAGACGCAAGCACGCTATCAGCAGCAGCAGCAACAAGCGTATCCTTTTTCAACAATTCTCTCTTATTTATATTATCGTGGACATCGTGGTAAGCAAATTATGCATTATTTGGGTAGTTATTAACTAGAAAGTTACGCCCCTTTTTGGAAGAGTTCACACATATATGTTTGACACTTTTATTGGTATAAAATACGTTGTATCTTCACTTCATTTACAATCATCTTGAATTAGAGTTCATATATTTTTATTTTTGTTGAAGTATAATATAGTAACGCCTGAATATTATGTTTTGCAATTGACCTAAATTTAGCGTGTTTGTACTACAACTTTTCGGTTCGTGTAGGTATGCATAATGTGTATGAATGTGTGTGTATGTATAGCAGTGTGATGTTGATTGCGCATGCACATAGGATGACATTCGTGTTTCGGCTACGTGCGCTTAGCGTAGTTCGGCTTATCACCGGGTGATAACAGATTTTAGTTGATATTAAAACAAAATTAAAATTTACATTTTACTCCGATTGATTGAAAATTACTGGAAGATTTTAAAATTTAAAAGCACCTATACTTAATAAATATTTATTTCCTAGAAATATTTTAAATTTAATAGATTTTTGTTCAATTTTGTTATTAAAACAAAAACTGTAAAACTCCAATTTGGCTAATAGTTGTGTTAATGAATTAACATTTTAAAGTACGTATTTTTGACCATTTTTACGAATATGATAAGAAAATACCATTTTTGATTAATTTGCGTATTAAAACTAAAAATGGTTGTTACTTTTCCTTTTTTCCACATTTTCTGGTTAGTTGAAACTTATCAGAGTTTCAAAGAAACAAACGTTTTAAGGCTCAACATTTAAGTTACTTAAAAAACTACATTTTTTTATTTAATCCTACAAAATTAGGTTTTTTATTTTAGGTTTGTGTTTATATTTCTATATTATTTTTTTATTTTACGTTTTACATCTTTATTGCGGTGGTTACTGCTAAACTCATCGTTGTACGTCTACATAACTACACACACATCGACTACGTACGCGAACGGATTGTGTCATGTGCGTATTTGTATGTCTACTACATGGATGCGGCTCGCTCCGCGCGCGCCGAGCATAACTTTCATTGGCCCAATCCTGCAGTGCACGTTCACCTGTCTTCAAGCGCAGGTCGACGTCGTTGTCGTGTTGTCGCCCCACAACGCTTGCGTTTTTTCTATATACACACGTATATGTAATTATATATTACGTCCTCGTTTTGTGTGTATATTCAGTGTGTCGTATGCATGCCGGCGGGGGCCTTTTCCTCTCGCGAACTAATAATAAAAAGTCGCGCACCAACTTTTCGCGTGCGTGCGTGTGCTGATGTGCTCTAGTGCTGCGGCCGCCAGTGTAGCCCCTTTCGCGACCCATATGGTGCGGTGGTGGTGTTGACACCCGGTGTGGGGCCCCTCCGCGACAGCGATCACTTGGAGCCATGGAGACAACAGGTAATTTGCGCGGACGACAGCTACATTTGGATTGCGGGGCGCTGTGTGGACTAGGGGTGCATGTAGGTTTGGCCTAACCTCAATCCACGTGTACCATATTCACGCGGTGTGCGTGCGCGAATTGTTGGTAAGGTTGGGTGCGCTTGCGCGAAGCGTCACGTGGCACACACATACGCGGCAGTGCGTTTGTGTGCGTGTTGTGATTTTATAGTTTGCTAGCGTTTTATGCGCTGTCATCATATGGGAAACCCGGCATTACATAATGTCTTGCTAGTTGTGGATTTATATTCGTTATTCATTATATATTTTGAGTGTTGCACAACTAGTATTTCTCAGAAATATGATTATGTTATAAATCTAGATGTACTTAGAATGCTATAGATTTTTAGGCATACTTGTTATGTCGCACATCGCTTACTCGGTGAGTACACTCGCGTGTATCTCAAGTATGTGCCCTTGCGCCCACTTCCGGTTATACAAACACACATGCACATATTGTAGAGAACACGAGTATAACCGATGTTGCCCGAATGCCACTTCGGCGCGGTGTAGATCTGGCAACGTTGTAAATGCGCGCGGTGTGCCGCTGCGCACGCGCGTCACCGCAACCTGTTCGGCTGCGCTCGGGCTAGCGCGCCGCTGTCGTGTGCGGCCTGCCAGTCGATACAATGGCGTTGTCCGCGCGCATCGTCGTCGTGTGACAAATGTTTTTCGGGCCGAAGAGCGATTGCAGCAGCCAAACGCAGTGTTGTGCACCGTGCTAGCTAGCCCCCAGCGATCGTTGCTGTTTGCGCATTCGTTGCGGAGAGGCGCCCGTGTGCCACGCGGACATTTTTCGCGCCGTATTGTGTGCACTATTCGCGAGCCTTGCGCGAACGTGTGGAAAACTCGCGAAAATTTGTACATTCATTACATGTATACACGTAAAAATTCGGTGTGTGCGTGCGCGCGCGTTTATGTGTATATATGAGCAAGTAGAGTGAGGTAGACTGTTTTGCTGCGTGCACATTCTGTGTGTGAGTGTGTGCATGCAACGGTGATTTTCTCCAAAACGCCCTTATCGATTTTTATCGGAGGGGCACTGCACACTTACGCATACACATACATACATATATACACTCACACAAACAGCCATACGTAGACTACCACATATACTCGCGCATGCTGCCAGTGTTGGAGTAATCGCGATTCCTCCCCAGAGGAGTGAAGAGACAACATCGAAATCGCGTGGGCTACACTCTACTAGTGTGCGGATAGCATACAACCACCGCCTGTCGAGCAATCAATACGCATATTTCTACGTTTGTGTTTGTGTACGGCGTGTGGAAGCAAATTTTACAACTCGGCGGTGCGATAGGAGCATGTGTGCCACGGCAAAATGCCCCAGCTAGCAGGGTTTCACCTCCACCTTGCGGACCAGCAGCAACAGCACAACGTTCAGGTTGCTACACCAACAGCGGCGGAGGAGGCGGCAGATGCCCCCAAACATGCAAGAACTAGTTGTTCGGGCAGAATGATGCGCGTTTGATGATTGTGCACACACACTTGCACATACACCACCACTAATACAATTTCTACGTTTTCCATACACGCCCCATATACATATAAAAACAAGCTATCGCTACACACCAAAAAAGCGTGCAACGCCGTTTCTAACGCAGGCACAACACGTGCGCGTGTCGCCGTTTTCGCAAATCGCCAACATGGTGTCGCGATACGTGAACGGGCCCGTCAAGCCGGAGATTTGCTTGCTGCCGCCGCCGCCACACTATCGGATGATACAGCCGCAGAGTAAGTCTTTCTTTTCTTGTTTTTTTTTTTTTAGCGCGAGAAAACAGGTAGAATTGCATACATTTCCGAACTGGGGCCGAGTTATTTTCGGTTGCGGTTCAAGGTTTTTCTCCAAAGTTCCTTTATTGTCTGGCTTCGGGTATGTATGGGAGTGTGTGTGTGTGTGTGCGTGCATTCATTGCACGAAGTAATTTTAGGACTGGCGACCGTAGGTAGATTCGTGGAATTTTGTGCGACGTTCGCATTTATGGGGAAATTGGTTTGTGTTGCATGGTACCAACAGTTTGTGAGTTTGACACATGAATTCCAGCACAATTGGCCTAAAGTTATGGAATCACACAATGAGATTTTCATTTTTATAGGGCTAGGCTATAGTCACAGCTGTAAATCACGATCGGCGACTTACTTGTTCAGCTGCACAGCTGTTTTCTTTGAAATGTGTACAATTTGTAGAAATTCTTTCAACTCAATTGTAAAATAATGGACATCACGTTTATTTGCAACTTGGTTGGTTTATTTTTACGTCTGGGTTATTCCCCCTTCAAATCTTTTTTATGGGTTAGTCATGTTTGGAGAGATCAGACAAAACAAGTTTTGTCTTTTTATTAACTTTTTTTTTCAGTATAGTTTTTTTCTGTGATTAAATTGTGTTTGTTTTTAGTTGAAACGTGGAATGTTCTGTAACTATCTCTTATTTGAAGATTGTGTGTTTCCGGTGTACTTGAATCTCGTTTTCCGCGATATCCTAGCGTGGATATGTTGCGCGTTGCGTTGTATGCACGGTTGTCATTAACTCACCAGCGTTGGTCTGCATGTGGCTGCAAGTATACTACATTTGTAGACTCGCATACTGAATCGGAATGAAACGCACGCGCAACGTCCTTGAATAACAATGCAAATATGTGCTAGCACTCAGCAGCAGCAGTAGTATGTGTGTGCGTGTCACAACCTTACATCTTTTGCTGCACATTTACAGCAAAGCAGGCGGCAAAGTCGGTTGCACAGCAGTGTGTGTAGGTATGTGTGATAGTCGCGAGTCTGGATGCAAAAAATCGTGCTTAGAAATATAGAATACCGAATACCCAAATACCAAACACAACACACCGAATTGGTAGCAGCGAATTCCGTTCGACAAGCGGCATCATATCCCTCTCTCTATTCAATACAATAGCAGCATACACTCGCAGACAGACGGGCTGCTGCTATAGGCTGTGAATGTGAATAGAATAACGGGACCTTGCTTGTGGTACGCGGTAGCAGCGTTTCATTTTCCTCTCTTTGCGCGAGTGAGCGACTACATGTTGTGTAATAATGCATTCAAATGCTATAGCCTTACGTCTATCACAGCAATTTGTGATCTATGATGTAACAGTCTACATGCTCACAGCGTTCAAACGGATTAATATGGGAGACAAAGAGAGGAGAATTATGGGCTGTTTGTGGCATGAATGGGCCACTCATAGGTGGGCCCTAATTGTGTGTATGATTCGTGTGGAATTTTGTACATCGGAAGGCTCTCACATTGATTTTGTATATTGCTGGCGAGTGGGTGGATATTGTATGCAACTAGGTCCTCTGGTTAAGGTTACACCGGGCGGCCACAGTCGCGTGGCGTGTCGACCCATTTTCGTGACCCAGTTTGGGCGGCTGTGTGCGAAGCGCGCCGCTCCCGCCGCATGTGGCGGTTATGAGTGTGAGTGAGTGGTTGCTGTTGCACATTGGTAGTGCCGCTCCCGCTTACACACTCCAGCAGCAGCAGAAAGCGGTGGTGACGGCAGCACTACAGGAGCGTCATCACGCCGCACAAGTGCACGTTCTATTGATTTTTGCAACGCGGGGGAAGCTCATGCACACACACACACACACACACACACACACACACACACACACACACACACATTCAGATGCAGGTCGATTGCAAGGTGGTGTAATTTCTTTGAAATTTTCGCGAAATCATTCTCGCACAAAACTGACTGTATCAGTGGGCATTCTTTGAGATAATTGCACAAGGACGTTTTACAGTATCGTTTGCGTTCTCGACTTTCATTTGATCTACTTTTATGCGGAAATGCAACGAATGTGCATGGCTAAGACTACGACAGCGCTCTCCCACCGTTAACTTGGAAATGTTAGACATTCGACGCGGTAGGCATTCCTTTCAATGTGAAAGTTTCATAATTTTTCTCTTATTGTTGCGTTTTGAGATGTTCTATTAGGTGGAATTATGCTTTATTATAGTTTGAGGTGTTTCATATTTGATGTTTGTTACCTAATCGCTTACCACTTTGTCACCGTCACGATATTTTTCGATTATTTGTGTATTTTGTATCGATTGTTTCCTTAACAGCGTATTTAGCTATTTGCAGAAACCTTCGACACCCAGTGAGTAGCGTGACAATCATTTCTTCGAGGTTCTTTTAAAGGGAGAATAATTCGATATCTTTTGGGTTTTATTATGTTTAAATAGTTGCTAATTGTGTGTGGTGTGTGTTCTTTTAGGGGCTGAGTTCCATGTCAGCCACCAGTCGTACGTCCAGCAGCAGCAACAACCCCCCAATCAGATCGCCAACCAGGGCCCGCCGCTGAGAGGCATGGCGCCTACCGGCCCGCCCACGCAGGCGTCGACACCGCCCAACGCCGACCTCAATAAGGTGCAACAGCATGTCCAGCAGCAGCAGCCGACGATGGGCATGTACCAGTCGCGCGGTGCGCCCAGCTTCTTCACGCGCCCGCCCAACAATCAGACGCCGCGCCTTATCACACCTAGACCTGTAAGTTTTTCAAAATTTGCCTTATTTGGGAATTGTGTTTCTTCATTAATCATTTTTGTTGGTGTTTCAGAATCAGCAGACGATATACACCGGCCATCCGTCGATTCCGATGCAGCCGTTTCAGGTGCTGAACGTGCCGGCGATGCCGCAGTACCAGGGTTACGGGCAGCGCGCCGCACCGACGGCGTTCATACCGCCGAATGTCGGCTACTACCAGGGTTACACGCACATGGCGACGCCGCAGTACGCCGCGCCGTACTACAACTACCAGACGCTGCAGCGACAGCCGCCTGCGCAGGTGCAGCCCGCCGTGCAGAGCATGCAGCATGCGCCGCAGCCGGCACCGACGATGACCGCCGCTGTGATGACCGCCGCCGCCGCTCAGCCGAAGAAGACGCAGCGTAAGCGCTCCAACGCCATCCAGATAATCAATCCGGAGACGATGCTGCCAATCGAGGAGGACGAAATGCATCCGACGTCGGGCGAGTCGTCGGCACGCCAAACGCCGCAGCCGGCGCCGCTCAACTCGAAGGAGGTGCAGGCGACGTTTGCGAAGCAGGTGGCACAGGCGATCAACAAGGACTCGGCGAGTGCGCACGCCGTTGATGAGGAGCATTCGCCGCCTCCGCAGCAACAGCAGCCGCTGCCACAGCATGAGGTGGCGCAGCAGCCGCATCATGCGTTGGATGCTGTACAGCAGGCACCCCCGCCGCAACAGCAACCACCCGCCCCATTCCATCAAATTCCCCAAAATGTACATAATAGAACCGATTTAGCTAAAACTAGTAAATTACAGGTATGTACAAGCGTTCATTATTTATGAGGGGTTGTTTTTAGTAAAGGAATGTAATTTTCAGGTGCCAACAAATGATTTTGTTCCGGCCAGTAACCAATCAAATACTGCCAAAGAGACCCCCGTCGTGTCGGCGATCTCGAACGCTGCGGAGGTGACGATACCGGGCAAGCCCAAGGACCGCGAGAGTCCCGCCAAGGGTCGTAAACCGCGCGACCACCAGCAGCAGCAATCCGCGTCGAATGCCGCCAATCAGAAGGAGACGACGCCGCACAAGGAACCCTTAGTGAAGGAAACACCCATCGCACCAGTCCCGCAACCTAAAGAAGCAGTTGCGCCGCAAGAGCCGGCGAAAGCCAAGGAGGAGAGCAAGCCCAAAGAGCAGCCACCGGCGGTGCAGGCGCCTGCCGAGCCGCTCTCAAAACCCGCCGCTTCCAAGGACAGCCAAGCACCGGCCGCGCAAGCCGCACAGCAGCCGCCTCCGCAACGCGAGGAGAAGCAGCAGCCGCCGGCCAAGAAGGAGGTGGTGCCCGCTGAGAATGTAAACGCGCCGCAACAGCCCCCGCCGGCTAGTGCAGCAGCCAGTCTGGAGAATAGCGGTGAGTTTCTTGCATTCACTTTAACGCTGCTGGCTTTTCACTTGCTCGCCTTGCTTACGAACACATGACGTATTTTTGAAATGACACAGACATACACATAGTGTAAATTACAGAAATAAAATTCTGTATAAAAAAAACATCAAAACACATCTTTGTACATCTTGCACACCACAAAACACACTTTCCTTCATCTTTACATTTTGTTGGTGTACACAAATAGAAAGTACACGAGTTCACGTGGTGTGTAGATGTTTAAATCACGACCGGAAATCTCTACCGCCATCTGTTATTCTTTGAAACTAGTTTGCTATTGCAAAAACCGAATTCTGTGTTATAAACCTTTCTAATGTTTCGATGACCATTCTGAACAGAAAATTTAAATCTGGCGCTATTTATAAACTTTTTGAACTGACTTCGGATAGGTTCGGCCATCATCGTTTTTTTCTGTCAAAATTTGAAAGTTGATTTTAAAAAAAATTTGTTTAGTGTACTCATATATTTTTATACTTTTTGACTTTTGCCGAAGTTTTTCTGATGACAGTGTTGCATTATTTTACATCAAACAGGTAAAATTCAAATTCTCTACTTTGCCTCTTTTCTCGAATTGTGTTTCGATTGGTATACGTTTGGAGGCGCTCGCGTCACTTTGAGTCGGCCAACTTCGGCCGGAACTGCACGATGCGCCCCCTTAGTCCAATATGGCCGTCGCCGGGGCACAGTTCTTCTCGCGGCGACCACATGGGTCGTACGCAACGTGGTCGGTGAGCTAGTCGCTGCTAGCGGTAGCACAACTTTTTTTTTTACACTTTTCGTGTGCGACTCGTCAACTCAATTCACACGCGGCCGCGCGTGCTCGCGATACTCGCACTGCAACAACTAGCTCTCTAATTTTAAGACTTAAATAACTTTAAAAATAAACGTAACATGCCAAAAAGTAACTTAAAGTGATTGTAACTTAGTAGCAAGTACGTGTAGTTTTAGTCGGTTTCGAATCTCATTTTTGTTTTGTAACCAGTTTTTTCTTTAATTCGCGCAAAGCGTGTAAGACTGATTTTAAATTTAACGCTAAGTTGTGCGTGAGCAGGAGGAAATTTTGGTTTGAGATACAACTGTGAAGTCGTTTTTTTTTGGTGCCGTATTTGGGCGGTGTGTGTGCAGCGTGCGCGAGGCTTGTCTTCGTCACGTCTAAGAATAGTGTTGCCCACATTGAAAAGCTGCACAAATCTACGAGATACAGCGACTGAGAGCAAACGGAGAGTTTGCCTGGTTGCGGACATGCCGCATTTAGATAGGGGTAATTTATTTACGTTTTACTTTTTTTTGTGTCTACTTTCTTTAAATTCGAAATCTGCGTCATTGTAACATTTGCATGCTGTCTGTGTGGCGGTGCAGTGAGCGTGGCGAAATCCTTGATACGCCCAAGGTGTACTGCTGGTTATATTATGGAATAATTTCGGCCCGAGCGGTTTTTAATTTTTTCTCATTTTCTTCACTTACCTCTTGTAATATCTAATATGCCACGACGTTGTCCTGTTGGCTTTATTATATCTGTATAGATTCTGGTTTGGTGCGCGCGGTATTAATAGCGTGTGCGTTCCTATAGACGTAATTTATGCATACGCAGCGTGCGTGTTTGTTCGGTGGGTCCACTTTTAGAAAGTCCGAATAAGACATGCGTTTGTTTGACGTGATGTGGATGTAGTGCGGTTCACCTTGTTGCGAAATCGGTGGAGGAACCATTCCGTTTCGTCTTTTTTCTCTCTCGTCCCGAGTTGGTACAGACTCATGTTTGAGATACTTGTGACACGTGTCATTCATAAAGGAATATTCGATTTATTGGATTGAATTTTTATTTTTACTACGGGTTTGTGATATTGTCTTACCAGTATTCGGTGAATATTCGCATATAATGGTGTATTTTTTTATTCGGTAGTGTTCGCAACTTTTAGTGATTATTTCTCAAATTGATATTGCCGTGAATTATTTTTCACGCGATTAGGTTGATGAATAAAAATTGGAAGGTTTTTATGTTCATAAAGGTTCAGATATATTTTAATTATGCATAATTTATTTCAATAAATATTTATTAAATTGTGAGGGTTGAAACAATGAACAAAAATTAAATTGTGATAATGATTGTGTAAAACCTGCAAAAAGGTTTCAACTTTGTCTACTGTCTAAAAGGTGCTGTCCAAATCAACAATGTATACTCTATATGTAGATTGTAAAAAAGTGAAATTTCAAATTTTACTTAAATGCAAAATTAGGATGCTAAAATTACAGTTTTTTTATTCGATTGAGAAAGGCAACTGGAGGACAAATAAAATATACAAAATTTGCAAAAATAAGATCAATTGATTGAATTATTTGTAATCAAATTATAGCATCAAATGAAACGTTTATAGAAAGACTTGATTAAATATTAAAGAAAAGATTGATTTCATTTTTATCCATTTATACAATCCATTTATACAATATATACCTAATTCAAAGACTATTGAAAAATATGTATAGTTTTTTATTTTATAGACTCATAAAAGAAGTATTACACCTCCAAAGAGAAATTGCCCAATTATATAAAGCAATAAGCTTTATATAAAATTTGCAAAAAAAAAGCAATAAGCTTTATATAATTGGGTAATTCATAAGCAACCTTAGAACTAAAGTCCAGCATATTAACTGATTACAGACAAGACTTGTATAATATTGACTCAAGCAAAATATATGTTTTAATACATTGTGACCTTTGCATTAATTTGTATAAATTTCTTTCTAACTAAAGTATTTGCAAAGGAATGCAAAATTTGCACATTTTTTGCATCCAATTCAATTAAAACTGTATAGCGTTAAAAAAAATCTACGTTGTCTTCGAATGAGCTAGCACATATTTTACAGTTATACATACGAATGCAAATATCTATTAATTAATGACTAAATACGGGAATGTGTATGTCTGTATCGCGTTGTAGACTGATGGTAGACGTGTGTATGCACCGCGCGCGTTGTTGCCAACCGATTGCGTTTACCACTCCGCTCACTATTCATTCACATTTCGCATATGATGGCATTCGCTGCCTGGGCGCATACCGAGACGTTTTGGGTCGGTCAATTCTTTTTTTTATTGCTTCGTCACTCACTCTTGAGTTAATGCACGCGATTCTCTTGCGCCCGCCCGTCCCAACCTACTTTGAAAGCTCACGGCAGTGCGTTTATATATATGAGACACGACACCGGCAGGTTAGCCCCGGTACCCTACCCAATAAAACGCCTACATTCTTGCCGACGTGCCAAGAAAGCATCGTAGCAGCGGCAGCAATAGCAACGCCTTCAGCTTTTTACGACGTGCACCAACGCCGCTTTTGCCACCGCTGATTGTCTTAAAATGCACGTGAATCACGCCTGATAATTTTATAACTGATTTTTCAAACTATTTTTATGTTTACAAGAATATGTCATGTGGTGCCAACAATGTTGTAATAGTGGTGCATGAAATTTTAGCTATTGTTTCCGTTTTTGCGCGTATTTTATTCTCAGGCGCTGTGGGAGGCAGCGGCAGTGAGTAAACTTACGATTCCTAAAATGTGCACGCGTAACAACTTCTAGTAAATTATACTTTACCGACGTGCCAATAAAATTGGCTTTATGTTCGTGCTTTGCAGTTTTCTACATGGTTTTATTTGCCGGTGATGTTGTTTTATTTGCTCTAATTTAGTTGTTGTTTTATTTTATTTGAGTTTCTTATTTTATTAACGTTGTACCAGTTTTTTAAAAGTTTTATTTGATTGAATTTGTTGCTTTTAACTTTTATGTAACATCTAATTTCATTCAGAATCAGCCAAATGGCATCTGAATTGTAAACGCGTGCGAATTTTGAGCATGATTCGATAAAACTCGTGACATCTTGTGACCCGTTTTTGCGTCGACTAGCCCCTCTATCTAGATAACTCATGGTCGGCCTTGCCTTTATTCTGTCACTAAGTTATTCATTTACAGCTGCGGCTGTTGCTTGATCAGAAGAACATTGAATAATTACTATAATTTAAAGCTTTAAAATATTGGTTAATATTTTTTAAATTTAATGTAAATTTTCAATATGTAGTTTTATTGTGATTGTACTAATTTGAAAACTTATATTTCAGGAAAATCTAAGCAAACACAACGAGGCAGGGATCAATCGAAGCAGCAAGCTGGCGCCCCACAAACGGGTGGTGCACATAACAAGCCGGCACCCGCCGCCAACGCACAGCAACAGCCGCCGCCCAAGTCCAACAAGGCGAACAAAATGAAGGAGCTGAACATGAAGGGCGCCAACAAGGAGGGCACCGATATGGATGCGTTTAGCATCGCCTCGGACACGCCGTCCACCGAATCGGCGCCGGTGACGCCTGTAAACGCGCAGTCTACAGAGTCGCCACAGCCGACGCAACAACAGCAGCCGGTGTCTGTCACAGCACCAGCTCTTGCTGCAGCCGCGCCGGTGATTGCCGAGAAGGAGGTTGTGAAAGTTGAAGCGAATAGCGAGCCGATGCCCGTGCCGGCGCCCGTCGTCAAGCCCGACCCGCCGAAGAAAAGCAGCTTTGATATCACGGACATTGTGCGCGACTCGCCGAAGCCGTTCACGGCGCCGCCGCCCGCCGTGCAGGAGAACCGCGACGAGACGGACCGTGCGCCGCTTTCGAACGACAAGCTCGTGCAGGCGAAGAACGAGGCGAACGCCAAGACCACCATCGGCAACGAGCAGTCGGAGATCAAGCCGCTGTTATATAAAGAAGGTGCGTGTTATTTTGTGTGTGAATGAAGCGCATAGTTTTAATTAATTGTAACGCTTGACGTGCGGCGCTAATTGGTGCTCATTATGTGGTTGCTCTTTTTTTGTTGCAGATCAATGGTCTCCACAAAATCCGAAAGGAAAGAAGTCGTACGATCGAGATTTTCTGATGGCGCTGCGTTCCTATCCGAAGAGCAAGACGAAACCGGATAATATTATTAATGAGATTTTAGCTGGTGATGATCGAAGTGTGAGTACATTGATATTGTCAAAAATACTGTCTTGATATTCGTGACCTACGTTGCTCAAATTTTATTTTCATATCTAAACTGAAAGTTCTTCAGCTTTTTTATTATATAAAATTTATTCTCATTTTGACGTGATATCTAACTATGCATAACCTTTACAGCTGTTTTCCTCTCTTAATGAATAAACAGCGGGCGGTTGATGCGAAAGTAACTAACTTAGTAATTTTTATGCAAGATTGCAATGTAATCTTGAAATATTGCGACAAATTAATATAGACTGTAATTGTATAATATTCTATGTAATGCTATTTACTGATTTTTAATGCGTTAATTTTCTTTTAAAGAGAATTGGTGATATTGCAAGGTACCCAACGAGTGGACGTACCGACTTTGCCCCCAGTTTTGGAGGTGGTAATGCCATTTCAAAGTCACAATCAACTAGAATTGTAAGTAGTTTCCTCAATATATTTATTTTATGAAGTGTCGTGATGATTTCCTTAAAATTAAAACGTTGAAAGTAGTGAACTGAAACATTGTGTCGATTCTTATAATCTGATGTCTTTTTAAATTGTTATAAATACTAAGACAATATTTTTTAGTGTATTTTTATTTACCGATTGTTGTTTTGCAGCCTCCTAAACGCAATAGCCAACAAGGTAAACCCAGTGGCAACTCAAAGGGTGGCAAGTCTGGCAGCATGATTCGCGTCTCTATCTCCTTCAGGGAAGATGTCAAATTGCACGAGGCTGAGAATGCATGGAAACCCGCCCGCCTGAATCCAAACCTCGTGAAGACTGACGATGACCGTAAGACTGAAGTAAGTTGTGTGTTTTTTAATCGTTTTTAAACTTTGGAGGTTATTGTATAGGGTCAATATTAATTTGAATGTGTTTTGTTTGTAGGAATTATACAAAAAAGTACGTGGTGTATTGAACAAATTAACGCCGCAGAAGTTCAGCACCCTGCTGAATCAAATCAAAACGCTGCCGATCGACACGACGGAGCGTTTGCAGGGTGTCATCGATCTGGTATTTGAGAAGGCCGTCGATGAGCCGAACTTCTCCGTGGCGTACGCGCTTATGTGCAGGGAACTGGCTCTCATGCAAGTGCTGGTCTCGCCCGATAGCAAGGAGTTTGTCAACTTCCGCAAGCTGCTCGTGACGCGTTGCCAGATTGAGTTCGAGAAGAACTCGAGCGAGGAGAGCAATCGCAACGCGCGCATTGTCGAAATTGAGGCGTGCACGGATCCGGAGAAGAAGAAAGAGATGATGGCGACTCTCGATGAGGACGACCGTAGGATACGAATGAAATCGGTCGGAAATATTAGGTTTATTGGTGAGTTATACGAAAATATATATATATATA
>JAODGA020033533.1:0-15180 GCA_027574885.2 Drusilla canaliculata | reverse complement strand
TTGATGTTAATGTTTATATATGAAGTTAGATTGATAGGAACTTAAGTTGGAGTTAGGTTAGGGTTAAGTCAGATTACACAAAATTAAGTTGAAATTGGTTTAAAGTGAGGTTTAGTTTAGGTTCAAGTTTAGGTTAGGTTGAGATTTAGTTAACTTAGAATGAAGCTAAGTTGAGGTTAGGTTGAGACTAGTTTAAAGTTAGGTTGAGGTTATGTTAAAGTTAGGTTGAGGTTATGTTTAAGATAGGTCAGATTACATCTAATCTTCAACCTAATCTTGATTGGAGGTAGTTTAAAGTAATGTTTACTTTAGATTTAGGGTTTGGTTAAGTTGAGATTTTATTATATTAGTTTGAGGATTGATTAAGATTAAATGACGGTGAAGTTAAAACTAGGTCAATTACGTTAGATTAAGTTCAGGTTGGGTCAAGGTTAGATCAACGTACGTTAGATTAGGTTGAAGTTAAGTTAAGGCTAGTTAGCGGCAAGTTTAAAGTGAGGTTGATTTTAGGTTTAAGCTTATGTTCAGATCTTCAGATTAGGTTAGCTTAAGTTATATTTGTTTGAAATCAGGTTAAATTAAGTTGAGACTAGATTGAAGATTGCTTGAGATTAGCTTGAGATTTGGTTGCGGTCAGGTTTGAGCTAAGGTTGAGGTTAGGTTGAGGTTACCCTGAAGTTAGGTTGAGATTAGGTTGATGTTAGATTCAAATTAGATTGAGGTATTGTTAGGTTAGGGTTAGGTTTGGTTAAGGTTAAGATAAGACTAAGTTCATGTTAAGTCAATTAACACAAGATTAGATTGAAATTAGTTTAAAGGGAGATTTAGCTTAGATTTTGAGATAAGTTTAAAGTAGGTTACGTTAAGTTATATTCATTGCTATCAGGTTAAATTAGGTTTAGACTAGACTGAGATTAATTTGAGATTAGGTTAAAATAACATCAGATTCAGTTCGATTAGGTTAAGATTAAGTTTAAGTAGGATCAAAATAAGTTAGATTATAATTTGCTTAATTGGAGGCAAGATGGAGGCTAATTTGAGGTAACTTTGGGATTTGACTTAGGTTAAGTTAGTTTGAGGCTGATTTCATTGATTTTAGTAATAATTTTAGTTAATTCTTAAAACAACATATTTCTAATTTTCAAAATCGAAATAAAAAAATATATTAAATCACAAAATAGAAATCAACATTAATCTTATTTGTAGAAATATTACTCTCACAGTCTTTTTAAAGCTACTAGTCTCAACCATAGGAATAGGAATAGCACCGTAATAAATTATCAATTTCCAAAGTAAAAGTATCAATTTAAAATGATTTATGCGTTTCATTAGACGACATCAGGCAGCATACTGCGTCCCGCCACGTCCTGCTTCTCTTCTCGCTCGCGTGGAAAACATTTAATTGACTTATATCGCGCTGTCCACACATACCGCGCCGGCTGCATTGTTGAGCGACACGCTGATAAGACACTTGTCAAGCTGCAGTCCTGCTGGTAAACCACTCGCCGCAGCGCGCGACTAAGGTGACAATTAACAAGCTTCTTGTTGGTGATTTCTCGCGCCATGGTCGCGCGACAACCGGCCGAGAAATCAAGTAATCACTCCTCGGTCTTGCACGTGCAACATTGCCTCGCAAAGAACAATCGCGGCCATTGTTCTTACGCGGTTCGCAAGTTGTGCGCGTTTTTGCGCGCCTTCGTGGAAATCCGCGTATTTGCATTCGCTAGGTGGCGTATTTTCTGACTGAGTGTGATAAGCACCCGGAGCCGCTGGATTCTTTGCAAACACTCCGGTGTGAGCAATGCGATTGTAGACGTTGTATATTTAATTAGCGCAGGATCTCTCCCGGACATCGTCGCGGTATGCGCAGTGTGGCGAGTCGCATGTGTGCTGCAAGTGTCACAAAATATTGCTCTGTAAATGTATTTATACTGCTAATAAATGTTACGTAAATGCGACGCGTCGAGAAAATGGCATAGTTTACGCGCCAAGGAAAACATTCGCCGGCGTCGCGTTTGAAATATCTCTCTCGCGGCGGCTTGATGCGCATCCGAAAATTGTGTATAAATAAGATTTGCTCATTTCACTGGTGGTTTCATGTTGATAATGTAGGCTTAGAGCAAGAATAACAAACAGATTTCGTTTACTTTGTAGCAGTAGTAATAATTTTCTAAAATTATTGGTGTTATGTTAATCCAAGCCTACTTAAGTTTGTCATGATGAAATAACAACTTAGGAGAATATTAAATTATCAATATCAGACTAATATTAGGTTAAACCAAGCTTTAAATTTAGTTAGTTCTATTTTTCGATTTTTAGAATACAATTTCAAGAAATTTAGGAATGATTGGAATAGGTTAGAACAGGTTGAGTTACTTTAGGTTGAGTTAGGTTGGGCTAACTTAGATTTGGTTAGATTAGGTTAAGTTGAGTTAGGTTGGGTTAGTTTGGGTTAGGTTGGGTTAGGTGGAGTTAGGCTGGGTTAGGTTGTGTTAGATTAGTTAGATTGGATTAGGTTGGCTCAGGTTAGGTTGGATTAAGTTGGGTTAGATTGACTTAAGTTGCGTTAGGTTGGGTTTACTTAAGTTATACTTCATTATTTTAGATATGGTTTGGTTAAACTATATTTGATGGTATTTGATGGCTAGATTAAATCTAAACTTAAGCTTACGTTTCAATGCTTTCAATTATAAAATTATAGGTTAACATTTTTACATTCATGTTACTTAGATTGTTCTCAATTAATGTATGGGTTGGTTTTTTCTAAGTTGTGACGACATTGATGTTAATAGGTATGTTATTACTTGTTACTTAAAGTATTATTAGAAAAGTTTACTTAAGTTGAGGTAACTTAGGTTGTAAGTGACTGTTAGTGAGAAAGTTAAGTTAAGTTGTTAATTAATTTATTTAAGGTGTCTTAAATTTACTTACCTTATTTTCACTAAAAGATAGGTAAAGTTAGGTTTTTGTTAGGTTTATAACAGGTTGAGATAACTTTGATTAAGCTAATTTAGTTCGCTATTACTTAGTATAGGTGTTGCTCATCTAGCTCAAGTCATTTAATTTAATTCTCATTTAATTGCAAAGTTGAATGTGTTCAGATAAAGAAACTTAGGTTAGGTTAGGTTAGATTACATTAGGAACATAGGCTTGCTTAGAAATTTGGGTTAGGTTAGAAACCTAAATTACGGTCTACATTTATGATATTCGTTTGCGGTTGGATTATAATTGGATTTGTTTATTACATATTACTTTTGTTCAAATATTTTTCAATTTTTGTTAAGCTTACTTATGTTAAGATGACTTATGATAAGACTAGTTAACTCGTTAGCAAACATAGATGTTATTCATTTTCAAGATGTATTTTAAATGACTTTCAGTTTTAATGTTCGCCAATATTAATATTAGGGTAAATTTAATCAAATTTAGGTTGACCTTAAGACCAGAAGTTATGTCAAGTGATTCAGTTTAAGTCTTTTATATAAAACATTAGATTCGAGCTGAAATTTAATTTTATTTGTTATGCAATAAAACGTTAATAAAAGTTATAAATAAAAGTATTTTAAAAAGTTTCTCAAAACTTTACACAAATATCAAATATCTCTCTATAAAATACTATTGAAGTATAAAGTAAGTTACAAAATACATAACACACTATTAAAAACAAAGAGTAAAGAAAAAGATAAATCATGAAAATCTAAACACAGTTTACATTTCGGTTCGTTAAAAAAAGAAACAACAAAAAACAAGCTACCGAAATAAAACCGTTTATCTCGTGAAACAGCAGCCCGAGAAGCAAACACACACACGCGCACGCAAGCTGGTCAAATCGAATTACAAACAACAGTGTAATTGAGAAATGCTGTAAGAATAGCCGCCGCCGCTGTGTACGCAACGTGTTAATCAATTTTTAGAGCGCGACTTCCCGGAACACATTCCGTTTGCGAGATAGATAGACACGTTTAATCTGCGCGCCTGTTATCGCACTTGCCGGCCGACCAGCGCTGCGTTTTCCTTCTTTTCCTTCCACATCACCCAGCAGCGAGCCAGCTCACCCGCTCTCCCAGGAACGACAGCAGGCAGCAGCCAGCAGGCAGCAGCAGCGAATTCGATAGTTATTTTCAAATAATATTATTGCGCGCCTCGGAATTTGATATTTGCAGACTCTTCTCGCGCGCGCACCCAGCCAGCCGTACCCCAAGCGAAAATGAATGAAATAGTCATAAAGTGTAACCGAGATGATAAGAATAAGTGCAGCGGTGGATTGTGATAAAACATGTCGCGATGGATGCAGGCGCGAGCGTATAATTAAAGTAAGTCACTCGTAAGTTACGAGCGAGTCTATTCTAAGCGCTCAAACGCGCGCGCGCGTAATCTCCGTACGTGTACGGTGTGCAGGGTACGTATGTAAGAGTAAAACGTGTGTATGTATGAGTAGCGGAATAGCGTTTGCCGATCGCGGTGTTTATGTTGGCTCTGGGTGCACGACCACAATGCATAGGCAACAAACAAGTGATACTCCACTTTACGGCGCACGTCGTAAAACTCACCGCATAAGGCAATGACGATTTGCGCAAAAATTATCGAACGCCAATATCGAGCGCGTTTACATTCATCCTGCGCGCATACCACCTCGAAGCGTTTTTATTTTTCATTCGAGACGTATCTCTATCGAATTTTACACAAATCCGTTTTTATTAATTTTAATTCAATTTCTGGGTAGGTTATGATAATCTACTGAGGATAAATTAAAGGTTACTTAATATACGTTTAAAATAGGTTAAACTAGGTTATAATTAGTTTAGTTGGTTTAATTATAGAAGTAATTAGTTAAAAACGTATTTTTTTAAATTAGGTAAAGTTTTGCTTATTTTAGTTTTAGTTAGGACCTGTTAGGTAAGTCATGCTTAGGCTGCGTCTTAGTTCTCGATAAAATAAGATTAGGTTAGGTTAGGTTAGGTTAGATTAATTTGTATTAACCTAATTCAAATTAACCTAACCTAATCTTACCTAATCTTAAAGTTAGGTTAATGTTAAGTTAACATAAATTTAGGTTTATGTTCAGTTAGCTTAATTTGAGTTAGATTTAATTAAGCTCCGTTAAACTACTTAAACTACTCCATTTGAATGACTTAGAAATTATTGTAGTAAGTTAGAATAGTTAGGTTAGGTTGTTTTGAGATAATTTTAAAATTGTTTACTTTACACAAATATTTTCAAAAAATTTCCTGATCAGATCAGAGTCAGAAATGTAGCGTCTATTTTGAAGTTTTCTAATGTTTACATTCGCATGTTGCAGCAATGTAAGATGAAAATGTGTGTAGGTTGGTGTTTTCATTAGTAAGCAGGAATGAATAAAAAAAAATTCGAATGAAATTTGGGTTGATGTCCTGCTGTTTGTGACGTGTGTATCGCATCGCCTGCGGCGCACACTGCAACCGGGCGCAAATTGGCACCGCCTGCGCCATTACGCATTCTAGATGGTCCATAATCGCGTCGCAACACTTCGTAAACTTATAAATAGTCAAAGGAGTCAGCGGCGCGCGAGCGAGCCGATGACATCACAACCGCGGCGGCGGCGCACGCACAAGAATAACAATTTTCCCGCCTTTCTAGGCGCTTTTTCGGGCGCCCGCCACGCGCGCCGTGTGTGTATATATTTTCGCCGACGCGACGCGCGCTTAGAATTGATCGAATAACGATGCTATAAACTTCGCCAATGAACTACTAACTACTACCGGTGTGGGCAGCAACCGGTAGTTGTTGTCCTGTGTTGGCTTTGCTCGGACAAACGTTGTGTAAATATTGTGTGTTGTGGTGTGTTTGGGGAGGTGGTAACGGTTGATGGTACCCGTTCATGGTACCCATTGATGGTACCCTAGGAAAGGTGTAGGCTGATGGGAATATTATAATTGGGAGAGGGTATCGGGTACCGGGCACCATGTGTTGTAGAGTGCTTCTAGTGGTTGTTCAATGTGGTGCAGTGTGTTTGTGACGACAACCCAGTGACGTCACCGTTGTTTGGTGGCCGTGCAGAGGCGGACACAAAAGTGTGTTGGCGTTTCGGTTGTGTGTGTGTGCGTATGTGTTTGCGGCGGTACCTGCCGGCAGAGAGCCGGGCATCACACACTAGAGAGCCACCGACACGCGCCAGTATCGTCGTCGTCGGGAGTCCCGCACGTTCATTCATGCCGCGACCGTTTTGCGTGGTGTAAGTCGCCGCCGCACGCGTTCCGCGAGCTTTCGAACCAAGTGTACCGAGTGTAACCCTATGTTACCCTAGTTACCAATCCAAAGAGGATCCAACAGTCCTCGCAGGATCTTGAGGACCAGTGTTTCTGTGCTAATAGTGTACTCACGCAGTGCCAAGAGTGACCAGAAAGTGTTATGCTCGCAGTGGGTGCGCGACGAGTTCGCGGTGCGCCATCGCGCCATCAACATGTTAACACTCACGATGCGCCGGGAACACGAGGACGTGAGGAATGACGCCGTCGGTGGTGGTGGCAGCGGCGGTGCCGGCGGCGGCTATGCCCGCCAGCGCTCGCGCGACAGTGCAACAGGTGGTGACGAATTTGTGGATATCCTGCAGGTGCAGCAGCTGCTGCTAGATGGCAGCGCGGCGGCGGCGCGCCGCTCAGCGCGCCCCAATGGCAGGGAGGGTAACTACGCGCCGATGGGGGTTGCCGCCTCCAGCGGTGGCGTGGAGCCATCACGCGGTCGCCTGCTGGACTTTGCAGCCGCACCGCCGTACTACTACGGCGGATACGGCCACCACACACCGCCGACGACCAGCGTTGATGACTTGGTCGCTCTGTGGTTTGCAGGACCCTCAGGAACAGGTAAATTTTGCTACCTTGTCATAAACAGCGTATAAACAAACTGCAAAAATTGGTACATCCCAAGTGCACTAAACTCTAAATCCTAAATATTTAAAGTTTAAAAAACTATGAGCTAGAAGGAGATTACCCGGATATTACCATAACGGAAACAAGATACCAAAAGAATCAAAAAGGCAAAACCCATTCTAGAACCTCAAAGAAATCAAAGATAGAAACTAATGAACGCCCACCGATTTGTTATAATTATCAAGCAATTTAAATATCGCCATTTCGGGCGCCGTTTACATAATGTTTTATTGAAGGACTGCTGACATATTACCATCTCATCCATATGGTATTGCGGTGCCCACACGGGTTTACTACCAACGCAATTTCGCAACGTCACAATTGTTGCAATACATAAATATCAATCAACCTGGTTGTGTACCTACGTGCAAACACAGGTCAGAAAAATCACGCGCCATATGCGCGTGTTTAGGTCGATCCCAATGCGGAAACCGGTCCGAAGCCGGAAACGTTGTATCAGGCGCGCAGAGGCGAGCAGTGGGTGGGGGTTTTCCGCTCGGCCTTGAACGCTCCTGCCATCCCCCACGCGTGCGCGCTTGCCTGGGGCCAAGGACGCGCGGTTTCCCGGGTGCGGCACGATTTCCATGAATGAAAACCTACGTCACTACTCGCCCCTTCCCTCCCTGCCACAACCTGCAAGGCGATCGGCACGCGGACAATGCTCGTACATCACAATTATCCTCGACGGATATATCGATTCAACGTGATCATACTCGTGTTTGCGATGTGTTTGCATGCGTGCCCACACGTTGTACAAAACACGCGCAACAATAGACGCGCACCAGACGCGATTGGGATATTTTTAACCCTACGCCGCACGAATATAAGTGATGGCGAAGGCACAAGCAACGTTGACGTGCATTATGTTGATGTTTCGGCGGGACCGCTTGATGATGACTTGTTCCGTCCAGTATATTCGTATATTCGTAGTGTGCGATATTTTCGGCGCAGGAGAGAGCGTTACGTAACTGCAACTTTGCGCGGTTTTCCACAGCGTCACCTCAGGTTGTTGAGTCAGCGCGGCGGCAGCAGGAACAGCAGCTGATGGTGGTCCGAGAGATTCTGGACGTAGTCGTGTGTATTTCGGGCCGTGATCCTGCCGTCCCGTAATCGCAGGCAACAGCTGTCGCACCGTTCCCGAAAATAGCCCCATCGCTTGCATACTATTTCTATTCTCTGCATGTCGTTCCCACTGTGACCATTTCAATTTAGAAACTCAAACAATACGTGCTTGAGTTTTCGTGGATATCATACATTATCCTGTTTGGGAGCTAGAGTTCATGGTTCATGTGCTAAGGTCATAGATGTGCTAGAGAAGGTGGGGTGCGGTTTGTGTGTTGGAATTCCTGGAAGACGTCCTTGATGCAATCGACCCGTTTGGCGGTGGCGGTGGCTGTGGCTGTGGCGGTGGCGGCGCGCTTGCTCCTGCTGCTCCGCTGGAGAGACACACAATCCGATGGAAGCTCTCTCCGCGAGGCGCCGCGTTGAGTCACGCCGACGTCACCGCACGCTACTCGCGGCACAACTTGGTGGGGGAGGCTGAGCCCCCGACTCACGCGTCCACGCCGCGGCAGCAGGAAAGCAGGGGGGGGGACACCCATCGCGGCGCGCGATTGGTCCGCCGTGTTGATTGCGACTTCCAAATATGGAACAGATGCTCCATTCATAAAAGTATAGTCGCGTTGCGCGCCGCGACCAGTTTCCAAACGCATCTCGTGCCGGTCGGTTATTCTCTCAGACCGCGCGCGTACCTGCGCAGTAGTACATCCTTGACCGTCGTGGTGCGCGCCTCCGCAGGAACCACTTGCGGCTCGCTCTCTGCCTTCACACGTTCTCTGCGCGGAAAATCGAGATTTAACTTTTGTTGTTGTTCTGTGCGACCTGCAAAACACTTGGTGGCTGTGTGCGTGTGCGTTTGTTTATACGCTCCTTTCCCGCCCCGCGTCGTGTTCGGGTGACAATCTGCAACCCGCCGCTGCGACGAGTGGCGGCCGGCGGCAGCAGGAGTTGGTGGCGGACGCGTGTGCGTGTGCTGGTACACCACCCGCATCTTGTTGTTCTGTTGCGCTAGGAGGCGGGACGGCGCCATCAGCGGCGAGTCTCGCGAATCCGGCGGCCACGATGATCATGGACGGCTTGGACACGCTGCCCCCCCAGCACCATCACCATCATCACGCGTCGGCGTTCCTCATCACCGAGTCGGCGGCGGCGGCCGCCGCCGCGCACCACTTCAACGTGCTCAGCTTCGACACGTGCTTGTACAAGGGCACCGGCAGCATCGTCGAGAGCGGCGGCAGCCCCGTGCCGGCGGTAACGTGCGCCGCCATCGAGGAGCCGGTGCCCTCGGAGCCGCAGCCGGGCGATCTCAACACGCCGGTGACCACCTCCAGTGATATACCGTCGTTCTTCGGCCCTTCGACTGTTGTTGAACCGCCACCGATTACTGGTGAGTAGTAGTAGCTGCATCCATATAGACACTTTGGGTCCCAAGTACCCAACATTTTGGAAAGGTACCCAAAATTTACGAAAATTTATTTAAAGTATGAAAAACTCGGTCCGACGGGTACGCCGGCGGTGTGCGAACAAGTGCGTGGTAATAATAACCACTTGCGTCATGCGCACGTACCAAGATTGTGTCTAAATATGATCCGTGAGTAACTATACTAGAAAATTACGCGAAACGAATCCGACGGCACGCGGATTGTAAACTATGGGCGGCGTGTGCGCGACCTATGCCAGTCGGTTTCGGACCAAAACCAGCGGGAAAATCAACAAGTTTTTCGCGCGTGTGTCTGTACCGCGCCGCCGGAAAGCATGGCGCCGGTACCAATGTCGCGGGCGGCGGCACCACTGGCGCCTTACGCTCGAAAAAACAACCGATCAATAACCATGTTCATTCACCATATTACTCCTGAATGAAGCGCAAAGCAAGCTTGATAACAACCATGTGCACTTGGGAAAATATTCCAAAAACACACAAAACCAAAATTTATATTTACCAATGGTTACCACCAACTTTGGTATTACTAATTTCACAGTTTCCAATTTTGGATTTACCAATTTTTTGTGGTTTTCATCAAATATTTCCCAAATTTTATTTAGGCATGTTATTAAGTAGGTTTTTCTTTTCTAAATTGCTGCAGGTTCGTTAGAAACGGAGGAACTATCATTAGAGCACACCAGCAGCCCGGCACGACACTCCCCGAGCGTCTGTAGCCAGGTAGGCGAGCGTGGCACCCCGCAGGAGAGTGCGATCAGTCCTGGCATGCACGAGGAGGACGCCACCAACGGCAGCACGCTCAGCAGCATGTATCCGACGCACACCAACAACGGTGGCGCCTCAAAAATGCTGCACCGGTACACGCCGTCCGAGGCGGTGGCGCAGGGCGCGACGCCCGGTGGCGGCATGCAAATGCAAGCGGTGGGCGGCAGTCCGCTGGGGATGGCAAACCAGGAAATGCACTCTCCTTCGGCGGTCAACCCATGGCTGCTATCAGCCGGCGATAAGCCACTGTATCCTGCAATGTACGGTTTGTTGGGACAGAGTGGGCAATCACCGCAACAGCAGCAGCAGCAGCAACAACAAGCGCAGTATCATCAATCAACGACGCCGAGTCCTGCGGGCACGCAGCCGTACGATGACCGCTCTCAAACCGACCAGCTGATGCTGAGCATGGAGTGCAGCACGCAGCTCACGCTCAAACAACCACCACCCTCCTATACGTCCTGCTCAACGGCGGGCAGCCTCCAATTGGATATGCAGCAGGATTTGGTGTATTCGCGAGTCGGACAACCGCTGGTCGCAAGTACCGGGAAATACCAATGGGATACGCAGGACTACACGCCGCAGGTTTCAAGCACGTTGATTGTACCCGGCACCTCTGCGCTGATCCCTAAGCAGGAACCCTTTACCTCCGGTTGTGGTTCGGGGGATATGAGTCAGCAAACAAGTTCGGGTTATAGTGTAGCTCTAGCTGAGTATAATCCTTCGACGAGTAAAGGACATGAGATTCTGTCGCAAGTCTACCAGCAATCACCCATCCCGCTGAAGTTGGTACCCGTTAAACCGCGGAAGTACCCGAACCGCCCGAGTAAGACCCCGGTACATGAGCGGCCCTACGCATGCCCGGTGGAGAACTGCGACCGTCGTTTCTCGAGATCTGACGAACTCACGCGCCATATACGGATCCACACCGGTCAGAAACCGTTCCAGTGCCGGATTTGCATGCGGTCCTTCTCGCGCTCCGACCATCTCACGACGCACATACGCACGCACACCGGCGAGAAACCCTTCTCCTGCGACGTCTGCGGCCGCAAGTTTGCGCGCAGCGACGAGAAGAAGCGCCACGCCAAGGTGCACCTCAAGCAGCGCATCAAGAAGGAGAACAAGCTCAACGCCCAACAACAACAACAGCAGCAGCAGGCCGCTCAGCAGCAACAACAGCAGCAGCAGCAACAGCAACCCCAACACCACCATCATCACATGCTGCCGCACCAGCAGCATCACATGCATCACGACGACAGCGGCCTCGCGCTGCCGACGGTCACCACGACCCTGTGAGACTTGCCCACCGCCGAGTTGGCACCCGGCGAATGTGTTCTCTTCATCCGCGACGACTGTGATCTCGACGCCGAGAACGCTCGGCTGATCTACGTGTGCATTGAGTAAGAAGCCCCGCATCTGCTAGTGCTCGCCACTCACACCAAAACACACAGACAGACACTCTCTCAGACAGTGATTGCCAGGGAAGTAAACACGAATGACACACACACAGGTAGACAGAAGCCCCGCCTCCCAAAACTCAGGGGTACCCCCTCTCTACTACTACTGCACTGCTACTACTACACTGCTACATATATGTAGTAGTGGTGTCTGCCTATTGCGCGACCTGATGAAATAAAACCCCATTGATCTCTTCGTACTTTGTTGTGGTATTTGTACAAATACGAAAAGTTATAAGTGAGAAAAACAAGGAAAAACCGGCCTTAAGTGCGCCCGTATCGTGTGCCATTTGTAATTGCGTGTCGAATTAGGAACCCCAGGTTTAGATAGAACATGTTGCCATATACACACACACTCACCCACATACATAAACACACACACATACACAGAAACACACAAAAAGCCAGTTCTTTTTGTAGACTGAGAAAGGTATTACAGAAACCGTTAGAGCTTAGAGGCAATCATTCAAAAATTGAACGCAGAACATTTTTCTAATATTTGTAATTAGAAAAACAATTAATATCTAATTTCTTAAAATACAATACACACATTCATAATGTGTCTAATATCACTGAGAAAAAGATTTCTACTGATGGGTTATTAGAAAGAGAGAGAGAGAAAGAAAGAAATATGTAGCATAGAAACAAGGAAAACCTTAACAAAACGGCTTTAATTATTTAATAATACGAATAACTCTAATTGTTTATAATTATTATTATATTATTGAAAATTAATATTATCTAAAAGATTGTTGCCAAATAACATGATAGAGATTTAAATATTACAGTTTTTACGCATGACATTCCGTACTTTTAACATGGTTTAATTCATTGATAGAAAAAAAAGTTTAACTTGTTGGCGTTGCGCGCATCTCGCAGAAATCAAAAACCGGGCTTGTGATTTGTGATAATCTAATCTCATTTCTGCGTGTAGTGGACAGAGAGAAGTCGCACTTGTTTATATTATAATGCATACGCATCCAATGTGAAGGGGAGTGGCTGAAAGATTGCGCATGCGCATGTGGTTTACCAAGTTGCGCATGCGCACCAACGTTTGTATCGCGCATGCGCAGAAAAAAATCCGCCATTCTCCACTGAGACGATTAGTCAATGCGTGTCACGAGTTAGCAGATAATATGGGTTCCTGTTTTTATTGTATTTTTTATTATTTATAACATGAAATGCCACCGAGTTTCCATCGCAAGCAATTATCTATATACATTTAATCGTTGACATTATAAAAGCAAACAAGTTTGAAGAGATATACATATCGTGCAGTATTAAATTTAAAACATGCTGAGCGGAAACTCGATGGCATTTGAATATTTATTGTGTTGTTGAAGATAAATATGATCAAATCATACTGAATTAGAGTTTAAACAAAAACAAACCGCAAAGGGTAGAAAATTGACATTTTGCCTTAATCATGTGTCTTTTTGGAACATAGCAAAACGAGGATGGATGCACAGTTACCAAAAGCATTTTTCGCAAACACTTTTTGGGACATGTTGTACACAAACGCTCTCTTTCTACCTGTTGATTTGTGTTTTGCGTTTTTTCGGGGAATTTCATGTTTTTACTGCGCTTTTCTACTAACGCTTCACCGTTTTTTGAAAGACATTGAAAGGCCTAAAATGAATCATACTCAAAAAACAAAACTAGACTTTTTGAGTGGTTAAATTGTTTTCGTGTGTTCGGCGAAGATGACACGTATGTATCATTGTTGTACATAGACAAATATCTACGAGATAATGTTATAAACATTGATTATAAATATTGTAATATTGTACATAGTATTATTTAAACTTCTTCATATTTTCTCTTTTTTTTGGTAAATTAAATAAACTTCGGCAGGTGTTGCCGAGGTGGCAGTACATTTAACCTGTCATCGTATCAAATAGACGATCATGATGTGATGAACTAATTGTAATATTTTAATGATGATGCTGTGCTGATGGAGATAATGAGAGAATAATATTGTTGAACACTATGTCATAATTGTTGTTGCACGTTGGACCCCCTGAAACTGACTAACATTGTTTCCCTATAACATTTTCCATATTTGAAAAGTAAACAATTTTAAAGAAATTATATAAAATTGAAGTAAAATGGCGGCGGGAGTAAAATTGTGGTTGAGCAGTTATAAAACAGGAGACAGGATGTTTCTATGATCTATTTTTATATTCCTAAATGTTACCTGTGTAAAACCATCGTGATTATCTATTTCTAGCATCAACCATCAAGGATTTGACGGGTGGCTGCTTTGTTTTTGTAAATGAATACAAATAAAGGGAAATTAGTCAGGGTGAGGATTACGCAAGAGGCGGTTATAGGAGAGGTTGGTAAATCGATGCGATACACATTCGACTCATTGAGGCTGTCTTTTGTATTTCTGTGAATGTGATATTTGAATACATGTACAAGAGAAGAGTAAATAAATAAAATGTATTATATCACATGTGAGTTGGTCAGAAATTACGTAGATCGGATTTGATTTTGTGATTCTTTACAGGATTCTATAGTGTATTTAGTGCCAAATATTCTTTAATTCAAAGGTAAGTATAATATTAGTTTATTAGGTTAAAACTTGAGGTTAAGTTCAAGGTAGGTTAGGTTAGATTTTGTTGGTCTATGTTTTATTACGGTTGGATCAGTTACAATATATAAAAGGTAGGCTTAAAAGTATAAGTTAAATATATTTTCTTTCATTAGAATTCGTTTAGTTTTTATGAATTTGACTTAAGTTTAAAGCGATATTGAATTGAAAAACTTTATAAACTAAATGCAATTAAAACGCAATTAATGCAATGTCAAGCAATTAACAGTGTTTTTATGTATCATTCTCAGCTAGCAACCTACACACGATGACGTCATAATCCTGCGTGTGCTGCTCCACCTCGGGGTCAAGCCTTACTCCTTGCCGTCACCATCGCCATCATCCAGCGTCGTCTGGCGATCGCATTAAAATAAGCACCATACAAGCCCTCAAACACAAAGCTACAGCTCAACTACACTATCGTCGCATTATTCCCATTGCCTTTATTGTATTCCCTAGTCATCGTGCATCCTCGCTGCCAACATCTCTCCAATTGGCGCGCGGCGTGTCCATGCTTACTTCCTATATTTTTCCAAACTCTTGGCGTTAGTCTGTTTGAACCAAGACTGGCAAACCATCGGAACAGAAAGGATAGTCAAAGCTTTGCAGTGCAGTGAGTGCAGTTGCACGTACGTTTCTAGAATGGCGCACTTACGACACTGGCGGTGCGCGTGGGCTGCACGTGCAACGGTTTTATGAATGGTCTCTCTTGGCGCGAGCGCGGCCAGCGATTACATTTGACGAGCGCTTATTTTACTTTCTTTTCCAAGCATGAATGAAACGGCATTGCGGCTGCACAGACGCCGGGCCACAAGATAGATTTCGAAATTGGCTGCGCGCAGTCGGCTTTTGAGAGATATTGATGGATAGCGAGTGGTTTTATTTCGTTTTGGAAACAGCGCGGAGGCATTTGTACAGATATGTGACGATCTTCAGATCTACTTCCATCAAGTGGAA
>JAODGA020033483.1:0-12826 GCA_027574885.2 Drusilla canaliculata | reverse complement strand
ATATTTAAAATATTTTTGTGCTAGATGTATAAATACAGCACTGTATATTTGTTTCTAGTTTTGCGGGAAATAAAAGCATTCTTCGAGCTTCAATAGTGTGGAATATGGGCGTTATCTTTCGTGAATGTATTATCAAGATTCTGGTCTAAATTTACCTAATATAATCCGGGCAGTGGACAGCTACCGGGCTTTATGAAGACGTTTTCCACTTTCTTGTGAAGGAGCGGTTGAATGGGATGTACAAGTTTTACACAAAGTTTTGACGTGGTTTAAAGACCAGAATGATGTAATTTTGTGCTGATGCACTTAGATATGGATTTTTGGGTGACAAATCGAGCAAGCGACATAATGGTGTTGGCTTTTTAAAGAGAACTGGTGCGGAGAAAGATTATCTGTAGATCTATGCTGTCGGAAATGGTTTTTTGGAAGATGTCAATTTCTAGGAATTTATTAGATTTATTGTGTTAAGAATATGTTGATTTTTAATATTCTTTCTTGTTTATGTAAAATATAACCAATTTTTTTTTATATAGATTTATTACCTACAGAATATGTCTTTTCACCAAATATCCTATTCTAATAAAATATAATTTAATAAACAACATAAATATAGAAATTGTTTTTTTCGTTCTTAAGCTATGACATGTATTACAAACACTACTAATATTTTTGCACATTTTAAAATATTTGAACTCAAATTATTCTTTTCTTATCAAATACAAATATACCAAATGCCCAATTATATAATTTGATTCCGTCGTTTTTGAGTTATAAATGTTGTTACAAACACCACTTTCTTTAATTAGGTTGGTTAAGCTAGACAAAATTACAATAAGTCAGATTAGATTAAATTCAGACTGAATTAAAATTATGTGTGATTAAATATACGTGGATTAAGGTGGTTTAGATTAAGCCTGCTCGAGTAGTGTTTAGAGTAGAGTTTAGAGTGAATAGAGACAATCAAATTTGAAAGCATGATTATTCGGATTAGAGATAAGATTTTAAAAATGTAAAAGCATGAATGTGTTTGTATTTAACCAATCTTTCTATTGATGTTACTGTTACTCTCCTTTATTTTTAGTATTGACTATACTTTTGTCTTTAAAAAAGAGACCATAGTCAATATTATTCGAAGTAATATTAATTTGATAATTTGATTGTAAGTAGAAATAAGTTGCACAATCTTGTTTTAAATCAAAGAATAATTGATTTAAGTTTTATTAGACTAAAATCAGATCAGTGTTAAGTTTGGTTGAGATGTTTTAATTTTACCTATGTATGGTAAGTTATGTTGATTATATTTGAGTAATTTATGTCAAATAATTTACTATTTTATTGTTGATACAAAAATTGTATATTACAAACGCCTGGTTTTATTAATTATTTTTGTTAAATTTTTTCTTATTTTTTTGATTGTTCTACCTTTTCATATTTTTGCGTAATAACCAAGTTATAATTTCTTTCGCATACTTTCACAGAAAGTAAAATATAAATCATCAATAAACAATATAATAACGCCAATTTCTGTTAATAAGGGAAAATAAACATTCAAAGCAAAGCAGAATAAATATTTTTTTAAATTAATAAGAATAAGAATTGCAGCGTTGTGGTTGATTTAAATCTCTACGATTTTTCCATGATTCTCAATATACTGGTACTGGTACTATTTTTATTCAAACAGAAAGTGTGCGTTTACACCGAATTTTTGTTGCGTACATAAACCGCTAGTAGGCGCTTTGACGTTCTCATTCAAATACAAATAAACAACACGCTACACTCAATGCAAGTTCGGTTTGAACGCTGCCTTATAGAAAAGTCCCAATTGGCAAACATGCAACTATAACCTTAAAACGTCAAACGACGGCTGACAGTTATAACAAATGTTCAACAACAGCTTCTAAAATTGCAAATTTTTGTTCAAATTATATGTGTAATCTGTACTTTGTAATATCTATATACTCTAGCTTGTGTCTAGTAATCTTTCGGAGGAGTTAAGCAAAAAAAAGTTGTACACAACTCTATCAGTAAACATTTGCACTTTCCTTTTTGATTTGTAGTACTCGTTTTGCTTGTAGTCCAAACACACTTTGCTAGTTCAAATCATTTCCTAGCTTGTTGTATAAAGTACTATATTTAAGTTTTGACTGGTTTTGATAGTTAATTTTCAGATGTTGATAGATTAAAGTTCAAGCGTAAAAAGCAAGCTAGAATAAGAACATTTAAAGTAAATAATATTTGCTTTTATAATCAAAATATACATGACATCAATAATATGTAAATTTCACCGTAAACTTGCTGAAAAGAACACGTTTTAAATTTACACAAATAATTAATAATTTAGAAAGTAACGCACCTATAATAACTTTCAGATATAACCTACAACACTGGAGAAGACACATATTACATTAATAATATTTTAATTAGCACTATGACTTTCTTCGTAAAGAAATATTTTAAGTGAGTCAAACATGTTACAAATTCCTTAGAAAGAAGCTGGAAGAGTTCTTAAAACAGCACCGCGATAAAAAGGCAATAATAATCTCAGCTAATGATTATAAATGGTCGACACGGTCGCATGCGCGTTTGGGGCGCAAAACTCTCCACGCTGTAATCCGACGCCCATCGGGGTTGCGTCGGGTGTTAAAAAATTGTCACCCGAGAACATCTGGATTCTCCCTTGCGCTATATTACATCTATCTGCGCTGTCGCTTTGTGCCAAGCAGCACATAGCGCAATCGCACCCGTTCCTATGTACCACATACAGCCGTTATCCACTCTGAAACCGTCAGCGTGTATGCGATTGGCCGTTGCTAAGGGTGTTGCGCGTAGTAGTGGCCCATGGGCGGAGCCACATGAGAGCAGATCTCCAGATATGCAGCAGACCCAACAGGGTGGCACTTCGCGCAACGACCGCACAACGCAAACACAACGCAAATCGGTCCAACAACTCATACAAACATTAAAAAAACAGCGAATATTAGCAATTTGCACGCCGGCGGTGCCTCTTATCACCCAGCTCGTAACTAGACCTAGACGCGTAAGACGAGCGCAGACACCATCGTGGATGGTTGTTTGACGGCAAACTGCAGTTTCGTACGTGCTGTCGCAGCGACAATGTTGCACCTCGCATACACTCACATAATCGCCGCGTAAAAACTATAAACTTAGTAATTAGTGTAGTGCAAATATGGAGATTGATAATGCGTCGAGTGCATCGAGTGATTCCGGCCAGTTTCAGAGTCCGCTGAATTACTACAGCGACGTGAATTATCCGCCTGCGTCGCAGGAAGTGCATCCCACAGCGACGAAAACGTCGGGTGGTTTCGAGCTGTTTTACAGCGAGAAGAAACTGCAGTCATTGGCGCCTATTGCCTCGTATAGTGACGTAAAGAAAGACTATTATAATTTACTCCTGAAAAAGGACGAGTATCCTGTGAATAATAACAATGTGCTGTGTGTGAAAGTAGACCGGGAGGAGTTTAACAACAAAAAGAACGATTATCACAATTTTGCGGTGAGCAAAAAGCTGGAGGAATATCCAACGTCTTCGGATCAGGATCCTTTGAAGATGGATTATTTTAGTGTCAATTCTAGTGCTAATAGTTTAAAGAAAACTCCTAGTAATGGGAGTATTCAATTAAGTAATTTGGATAGTTTTGGGAAGAAAAATTTAGGATTTTCTGCTGATCAAGTAAGTTTATTTATACATTATTCTTACAGCAAAAAAAGAATCATAAAAATCAATCTAACCATTCTTGAGTTATAAAAGGTCTTACAGACAAAACTAATATTTTCGCATATTTTTAAATACTTTAATACATATTATCTTTCTCCTGGTAAATACAAACATAACAAAAAAAAAATAATTATAAAATTTGGTTCAGCCGTTCTTGAGTTATAAACGTTGTTACAAACACCACTTTCAAATAGTTCAAAACTAGTATACTTCTATTATACTAGTAGTATAGTTAAAAAATAGTTCAACATCAAATATTTCCTAAAATTACTATGTTTTCATAATTTCTTTTTAAAGAAAACAAAACTGTGATACGTTGATAATGATCAGATATCAATTCCGACGGAAACTAAACATGATACAAATAAATGTTTATATAGGCAATGTTTATGAAAACATTGTCGACTTTTATCGGTTGGTTGTAACGTGACGATTATCAATTCTACACATTCATTGATTACCTTGGCTTCCATTAATAACTGTCAATGCAACTCAACACCCTGCGATGGTGATCAATGGCGGTGCTGGTTGATTCATCGCCGGCGCGTTTCGGCTCGTTTGCAGGTGGAGTGTATGTGCGAGTCGCTGCATCAACGTGGTAACATTGAGCGGCTGGCAACGTTCCTTTGGTCGCTGCCGCCCTCCGAGCTGCTGCGAGGCAACGAGAGCATCCTGCGGGCGCGCGCCGCCGTCGCCTTCCATCGCGGCTCCTACCATGAGTTGTATGCCATCCTGGAGTCGCATGCGTTCCATCCGCGATGGCACGCCGACCTGCAGACGCTCTGGTTCAAGGCGCACTATCGGGAGGCGGAAAAAGTACGTGGCCGGCCATTAGGTTTGTTTCCAAATTTGTTTCTTTTCTAGAGTTAGTACTTAGTAAGCTGCCCATTTATGCAACCCATATAACATTAGAATTTATTCAGTATATTGCATGCGTTTTTTTTAAAGCCCGAACATAGACATTTTTACATGTTTATTGCAGGTTTATGTATGTATTACGCTATATTGTATTTTTTCAGATGTAACTTAGTAAAAGTAATAATCTTTTTAATTATTATGCAACATATCCTATACAATTAATAGTTTTATAATAATTATGTGGTTTCTAATGTAAATGACTTTTCAAAACCATGGAATGACAGATTTTGACCAATTCATTGGTTAACTCAATCTCCAGACCTGTTCTGCGATAATTTCTTTCTTTGGGAATACCTCAAAGCAAGATTTTATACTCAGAGTGCATTAAAAACAATTGATGAACGAAAAAAAACCTAATCAAGTAATGTATAGAATTATCTCAAAAGCTTATTAAAAGTAGAGTTCAGTCATTTGTCTTTAGTTAGTCTTTAGTTCTGGAAGATACAGTAAAACGTCATATTTGTGATATGTGCGAAATGTGCTTGCTAGAATAGACAATCATCACATCGTTTGACTCGTGATTTTTCATCTGCAAACATAACAACGAACATAGCAATTATAGATATTTAAGTTTGCTGACATTTTAACTTAAAAGAATAGCACGGTATATATAATTGCACTTTTTAGTATTTAGCTGTTTTAAGATGGAGAAGTAAGCTATGTTAGATAGTTGCATAGGTATTAATGAAATTTAACTCTACTGGTACTAATGTAACAAAAATGTAGTAAAGAATATTGTTTTTCTGCTGTTAGGTTTGTTTTAGGTTAAGATCGTTAAAGTTTAATTGACTTAAATTTTGATAAAGTAAGATTCAATAATTTGAAGCTGAAATCAAGCGAAATAAAGTGAAGTTGGTCAAGTCTAGTTTGATATTATATTACAATGTGGTTATACAGTGAAACCTGGCATAACGAGCATAATTTATTTCGGAGTCTTACTTACACACAAGACTCGTTAAGCAAAACAACTTTTATCATATACATTAATGTAAAATAGAGGAGAGCGGAGCTAGAAGTTCCGATTTTAATTATCTTCAAATTTTGTTAGCAAAAGTTGGCTTAAATATTAGTATTGCAAAATTACAATTGAGCTATAGGTGTAACTGGGATATTAAGACATTTTTTGAATTGTTTTCTGTAAAATTTTTGTATATTTACTATTACAATAGCTGAAACTAAAAAGTAACAACATACCAAGACTTGGGGCAAGTTGTTATAAATTCTGAAAAAATATAATTTGCAAACATGCACTAAGCTCATTTATGGAAACTTTTCCATATATTAATTAGCAGTCTTCAATTATATCAAAGAATATGAATCTTATCAATCATCAGCACGTTCATCAGAATTACAATTTGAACAAAAGTATACCTTTATACAAGTTTTGAGCGTATTGATAAGTTTAGGCTCTACCTAGAATGATTCCAATTCTTACATTCTATACAATAAACCCATTCTTCAAAGGAACAGAAATTGAAGTAACCAATGCAGCAGACAACGTTGAAGAAAAAGTGGTAACAACATTCCCAAAAAAGGAAGCCTCAACAACAATGTTGTCATGCGATCAAATTGGAGGTTAGGATGTAATAAATAAACGGATTTTGCGTATTATAATTAAATATTAAATATATCCTAATATAAAATCAGCAAAAAACGGAATGTTGATGATCTAAGTTTGCAAGAAATACTAGTTCACTTTCTAATACAAATGGCGTCAGTTGCATAATTCAAATATGTCTTATTCTAATGAAGATATTTCAATCGGAACAACTCAAAAGGCGTTATGTGTTACATTTGTCCAAACAAAATATATATAAATTGTTGAATTATCGTAATATTTTCTTAGTAACAAACCTCATTTCATTTTATGGGAAAGCTGTCTAGAGACATTAGTTTGGCAACACTTCAAAATTTGGTAAACATTAAATAAATTTGTAGCACGCACACGCATTGTCTTATTAGAGTGATGTTTCTTAATGTACAAAGCAAGAAGACTGATGTCCGAAAAATTCCATCTTACAATTTGGAGATTCTTCGATCTACGTCACTCTAGACGCAAAATGTCGCTCTTTAAACGAGTCTTCTTTTACATTTTATATTGCTCGATATACATATTACTCGTTTTGCAAAGTACTCGTTAGGCGAGGTTTTATTGGATTGTTCTTAACATGATTTCTTCAAAATTATGTTGAAATTAAGTAAGAAAAACTAAACTTCGTAAATATACTATGATGAAAATCACTACTGTTTCCGCATCCACAACTTGAATTAAATATATTTAATTAAGGAATTGGTTCAATAGTTTGGTATATTTGTTTAAAAGTTACTATAGCAGCTTATTCAAATGACTTAGCCCAAATTGTAAGAAATTCATTATCATCTAAGCCATACCTGAGAGGTTAAAGACACATTCTGATATTATTGCTACTATATGTATGCCTTTGTCTAAATTTAATTTAATTTCCCTAGGAGCTGTTGATAAATACCGCCTGCGCAAGAAGTACCCGCTGCCCAAGACGATCTGGGACGGCGAGGAGACGGTGTACTGTTTCAAGGAACGCAGCAGGACCGCCTTGAAGGAATGCTATTCGCGGAATCGTTATCCGACACCGGACGAGAAGCGCGCGCTCGCGAAAAGAACCGGCCTCACGCTGACGCAGGTCTCAAATTGGTTCAAGAATCGTAGACAAAGGGATAGAACGCCTCAGCCCCGGCCGTACGTACGCAATCTAATTAGTTTCCAACGATTAATCCTGCCGGAATGCACTCTAAAGCACACTCCCACGTGCGATTCTATTGCGTATACCCTCGCAACTTCCAACAGAGAAGACTTTGTTAGGCCGGGTCTTTTAGGCGTGTCTGCCCGGATACAATATCGTAGGGTCCGCAGTTCGTACAGCGCAGAAATGAACTGAATAAAAATAGCACTTTACTCAACGAGTCGGGTAAAAATTTGTGCAAACGGATTTGTATAAAATATAGAACAAAACACAATTTTGGCAGAGTTGTGTACAACGTTTTTTTGTTGAACTCGTTTGAAAGATCATTTGACACAAGCTAGAGTCTAAAGATCATACAAAGTAAGGACTGCGCACATATTTTAAACAAACATTTACAATTTTAGAGGCTGTTGTTCATATTTCGTTATAACTGTTAGCTATTGTTTGACGTTTTATGGTTATAGTTACATGTTCACTAATTGGTTTTTCTTTTCTATAAAGGAGCGTTCAAACCGAACTTGCGTTGGGTGCAGCGTGTTGTTTATTTGTATTTGAATGAGAGCGTAAAAGCGCCTACTAACAACTGACGTACGCAACAAAAATTCGGTGTTAACGCATACTTTCCATTTAGATAAAAATCAATACCAATTCGGGGAAAATCGTCTAGAATCGTGAAGATTTCAACCAACCACAACGCTATAACTCTTGACATCAGTAGTTTTGTAAAAACTTTTATTTTGCTTTGCTTTGGATGTTTATCGTCACTCGTTAACATAAATAGGCGTTATTACATTGTTTATTGATAAGTTATACTTCAAATTGAGCGAGGTATATAAAAACGCAATTTTCTCGCGCGCAAACTGGTAGACACGCTCACGGGACACGGTCTTAGACGCTCTGCCTTAGAGCGCAGTTTGATTTGGAATACGCAGAAGTACGCAAACACGCACACAGTGGTCGGGCTTCATCACGCACGGGCCATAAAATCGGCCGCTCTTAGGAACGTGATTTAAGCGATTTGGACAGTTTATTTTCGCCGCGGTGGGGCAATATTAACGCCCCGACGCATACGCGGCTAATCACGGTGTTAATGCCTGCGACACGCTATGCGCGTAGGGAATTAACCGAAAAAAGCGCGCGGCGCAAAGGGCCACTTGTGCAGTCATAACATCCTAGATTTTATTGGCTCGCGCGCGCTTGCGTTGTGTGTTTACGAGTGTTTTGGGTGTGCATTTCGAGGAAAATCGATTTGATACGCTCTTATAATGAACAAGCAAAGCAAATACCTTCCCTGCGCATACGGAGCGCTTTAATGTCCGCTCATGACTAATCAAACGCGTCGTGCACCACGCTGGCGATTATTCACGCTCGGGATTTTGCTGTGTTGCAGGGAATTGATTTTGGGGAATATGCAGATCAACGCGCAGGCCAATATGATGAATCCACACCAGGGCGGATTGGATATGGCGTTTCAGGCCGCAACGCGACTCTTCGAATCTTCGAATAACGTCTACGCCGAGTATCAGGTTCCCTAAGTCAACTCGTCCAAAGTGAACAAAACGAAATAGTCTTAAGTCTCGACGAGGAAAAAAGAGAACGTTATAAGTTTTGTATTGTTTTATTTGGGGAGAGATAAAACCGGTGATTTTAACCAATTTAATTATTGGATTGTATTTAATGTTGCAATATATGAATAGCAAAGAATTGTTGAATTTTTTAAAAGATACTTCTGAATAACTCCAACTAGACGAATTTTGTCAACATGACTGTTTTTTATTGAAAACTTGTTTCTCCCAAAAGTCAATATAATATGGTTCCACGCGATCCTTCAACTCCAAAATAGGTGATAGCCTAAAGTGCTTTTCTCTTAGTGATAAACAGAAATCCTTAGGTTTTGTAGGCCTCACTTCATTTGTAAAAACACTTTTTACATAAGGCTTCTCCCATAGCCTTGAAGTCAAGATAAATCTAAAAAGATAAAAATTAATAATATCCTAAAATATTAAAAGTAAAAAATAAGAAAATTACGGTTTATCATGAATTGTCTCGTCGATAACAAGCTTTGATTTTGGTTTACTTTCCAAACCCTTTGCAGCTATCTCCTTCTGCAGTTTTTCCTTCATACTTAAGTTTTCTTCCATCTCTCTATATTTCTTAATTTTATTCAAATCTTTATATAGCCCATGAACATTATCCATGTAATCTTTACAAGGCAACGACTTCATTAACATCTCAATCGTTGATAGTTTATGCCTTCCATGACAAGAATATATGCCTTCTTTTGTATAGGTTCGTAGCAAGTGATGACATTTGTATAAAATAACTAGTGCTTTTCTTTGACAGTCAGCCTCTTCTTTGGCTCTTGCTTCACGCTCGTTGTCTTCCAATATTTTGCGCATTTGTGCCGCCATTACTGCGCTTGCTTCGTCGACGCGTTTGCGTTGTGTTATGCGATCACCCACTAATTGTCCTTTCAATTTTAATAATTTACGTTCCTGAAATTATTGACATAACAAAATTTTGTTCTAGCTAATTTAAGAGTGATGATTACCATTGTGCCACGCCACCAAGCTTGTATCTTAATGGCGGCTTGCCGTTGGCGCATCTCACTCATGTCTCGAATATGTTCCTCTTCGTAGCGTTTTTTGTTGTTGCGCACTCGCCATCCACGGTAATACGCCTGGATAGTCACAATTGCCTCGAGAGTGCGATGGTATTTCTCCCATTGCGAGTATCCACGCCATGTTTTTTGAATTAAGATTACTTTTGGTATACGACATTCTATAACTTTCTTTAGGTGTCTAAAAATGTATTATTGTTCTTAAAAGGAACATTTCTGTGGTTGGGTGACATACACTTGAGCGGTGGTTAATTCACGAGTAAATGTTCGTGTAAGTGAAAATAGGTATTGTACAGAAGCCATTTTAGTTAAACTATTCTTCTTCTTCTTGAAATTTGAATGGGTTAAACACTATTGTTAAAACACTGAGTATATGAATAAAATGCAATAAATGAGTAAAATCTCGACTGGTGTTCACCAAATTAGCAAATTTAGTAATTGGTTGTTTATAGATGGCGCTTTTTGGGAAACCTCAATCAGCTGATTTAAACAATTTTTAATATTGGCAACTTATATATACAAAATAAAATTTGTTTATTTTTCGTGAGGCGTTAACTGACACCAGCAATCTTTGTCCTGCCTCTACATGTCTACCAGTTCATTCAAGAACCAAAAATGTTAAATTTTAAGCTGCTCAGACCTTTTTTTTTCGATTTTTTACAACGTTTCTACTCTATTTCTATTTATTGTATTTGAACTATAAAACAACATGAAAACTCTTGAATCATATATCAACTTTTCAAAAGACAATTTTACACTCTTATTAATAGAATTTACACAAATTCTTTCTAAATTGATATTTACACCTTAAGATGCATCAACTGTCCAAATTTTAAGTTTGTAACTCTCTCGGCTTAGATTCCACGTTAATCTTTTGTCAATAAAAAGTTAAACGTAGACAATTGCAAAACATTATTATTAGAAATTAATTTAAAAAACAACTTAATATCTTATACAAGATTGCTTTGATGTTTTCCAACACTTATTACTCTTATTTATACAATTAAAAATGTATCAACATTTCAATAACAAACTTAATTAGAAACTATCACAATATCAACAGTAAAACAAGTAATACACAATCAATCCATTAATCAGAATCAGATTCACTGCAGGTACTTAAAGATTCGTCATCAACTCTTCTCGCATTTAAATGTACTCTCGGTGGTATATCTTCAGGACCATAATACATGGGACCACAGTCTTCAGCATTGTTCTTGCTTTTATTGTGCATATTCTTCAAAATTTCACCAAAGTCAATATTACGTCCATTTGTATGCAAAGTCAATTTTTGCTCTTTTTTAGCTGAATCACCAGACGGCAAGTTGCTATGCTTCTCCAACCTGTCACTCTCGTCTTCCAGAAGGTCATCGACATCGAAGACCTGCTTCGGTGCACAGTTGAGCGATTTCAGCGCCGCCGGACAGTTACACCACATGGGACTCTTCTGTCTGTAGGACAACTTTGTATCCTTGAGTAATTCGATTTCCCATGAGGTCTGACATTCCTTGTCGTGCACTGATCTACCTTCATCCATTTGTTTATTTAACTACTAATGTAGTGACTGCTAACTTGGAAGGAATTATTTCATAGAATATAGAAAATAATTGTCGAATAATTGTGTTGGTTTTCAATGTTATTTTAATAATTTTTGTTTGACCATAGTTTACTGAGATTCTTATATTATAAGCACGTGTCAAGCAAAGTATGACCTGATTTACTTTATGTAATTTATTTTGTAACTAGGTGACTGTTTTAAAAGTCATTGACTCTGTGAATTAATATATTTAAAAACTTTTTGGTTTTTTATTGAGTTTAGTTCATCTTATCAAACTTAGACATATATTAGTTTATTTTGAGAGTAAATTTTTATTAGTCGGTTTGGTCGCTGCAACTTAGGTTTAACTAGTGTGATATGTTGTTTAGTTTTGCTTTGTTTTGCATATTAGGAGTGATTAGATTAAATATGCAGGTCATTGACCTCTTAATGTATTTTGTACATTCTAGATTTCAAATATAGATTGTTTATAACTAAATATTCTAAAATATTGTGTAGAAGTTTAAATCTAAGTTTTAATTTAAATTTACGCATACAGTAAACATATAGGTCAATTACCTGAAAAGATACCAAACATCGTATTGTCTTGTACATCATTATACAAGATATATATACAATGGCCAAACATTGTATTATTGTATTACCACATTCTTTATTTTACCAAATTAGTGATTAGATTAAATACGCAGGGCATTGACCTCTTAATGTTTTTTTTGCATGAGATAAATCCCACGTTTTAAATTATAAATGCAAAACATTGATGATCAAATTTTTCTAAAATTTACCCATAAATATAGGTCAATTATCTGAAAAAAAAAACACCAAACATTTTAATGTCTATTATTATTATTATTTTGTTTCTTTCATTTTGACTGACATACAAGACATATACAATGACCAAACAATGTATTATTATAGCAGCGTGCATTCAAAGCAATTTATAATAATTCATAAAAAAATACGAAGAAAATATGCTTCTCTTCCAATTATTTTACCACATAATTTTTTTTCTTCAGTTAGTAGTTATTTTCACAGTGATTTCAATAAGAATTTCTTCCGTTTTCCCCTCTTATTTACATGGTATATTTTTACTTAGTTATTTTAATAATACAATAGAATCGATTTTTGGTTTCCTCTCATTTTCAGCTTTCTCTTCATCATCATTTAAAAATTGTCCATTTTTCACTTGAGTAACATCGCAGTAGTAGTATCGTCTATTCTTGTTTCGAAAATAAGATAAACATTTTTATTACATTCAACAGTCATAGATTTTT
>JAODGA020033434.1:0-40661 GCA_027574885.2 Drusilla canaliculata | reverse complement strand
TCGAAAATTTCTGAATAGTGCGTCGTAGTATTCTGGAAAATTGATGTCCGTATGTCCATCTATGAATCCTGTAAGTTTGGTTAAAATCGGTGACCCACGACCCGTGGACTCTCCTTGTTAATTATGTTTGATAAATCACAATTTGGATATGAAATATCTCAACTTTGTGTGTATTATGCTAATATAAGTTTTTGTAATTTTAGGGATTTGTTAATTCCGGATATGGAGTGAACGGCATTGCACATGTAAGTATTCTGATTATAAATATTATATGTTTTGAGAAATTACTAATTGTTTTAAACTTTTAGAATGCGGGACCGGCGCCCAGCCCACTGGGTCAAATGCCGCCAAATGATGGTATGCCGGGCGGCCCAATGCCACCCGGTTTCTTCCCCGTGAGTACACAGACGCCATCTTGTTTTGCGTCACACGCTTCTTGTGTCTTTCGTTATTTTAACCCAAACTCTACTTGTATTTACTAAGTCGCTTTTAAGTGTTGCCTTATGATTTCCTCTAGAAGTTACTAATATTGACATTTTGTTACTAACAACTTTCAAAAGCTTTAATGTTTGACATCATCTTAATATTTCTAATTTGAGTTACCAATTGGTATTTTTTACCAATTTAGTATCCCCCAAAACACGTTTTAATCCTCGTAATTCCTTATCCTTATTTTGCGTAGTTTTATTTTTGCGTTTGACTCGTGTGAAAGTAGTTTTGAAGTATTTGTAGTTTTTATTTTTTGAGTAATTCCCCGTAGTAGTAATTTGCGTAACAGTAATTAACGATCAATTTAATTCGGAGACCTTTCATTGTCAATCGATGATGGCAAAATTGGTTGTTTCGTATTCTCAACAGAATTTTCTTTGTTTGCCTTTGTAGAACTCAACAATGCGACCATCTCCTCCCACACATCCATCAAGTCAACCCTCCCCGCATTCGCAACCACCACCCCCACACTCGCAGATGATGTCGTCGCAACCTTTCATGGGGCCACGATATCCGGCCGGTCCCAGACCGGGTGTGCGAGTGCCACAAATTGGCAGTGATTTCAATGGCGTAAGTGTCTTTAATCGATGTACATTCTTACACTTCTCCTTCTTGTGTTTGTGTTTTTGTTTGTGTGTTTCTTGGCGCGTCTTGTGTCTGTACAAAATCTTCGCCTCTGTGCTTTATTTGTGTCACATTTTGTTTACTTTTACATGTGCTGCCACCTAGGTGCAAGTAGCCTTACGGTGTTCAACTGAAACGTTTTTATGTTCATCTATCTTTTGCTATCGACGCCGCGCGTGTACATTGATCACAGCATATCTTTCAAAGCATGGCCCACATCACCAGGATGACTTATTTCATGATGTTTTTGCTTTTTACAGCCTCCCGGACAAACGATGATGCAGAACAGCATGGACCCGACGCGGCAAGGTAGGCAATTTTTATTTTTTCCACACTGCCATCTATTTGCGGAACGCATTCGAAACTTAGAAGCCAAATTCATTTATTTTTAAAACTATTTAGTAGTTTTTGATTTCTCATTTTTAATTCGATTACTAGAAATACGGGATGGACAGATAACGCGCTTTTTCAAATTCATCTTAACATGTTTAAAATCATTGATTTGAATTGTTGAGTGCACACGTGCATGATCATGATCAAATTCCTGGAACCTCCTCCCCCATCATAGATTCTCATCGAATGATATGCCTCCATGTAATTTGCATTCTATTTCTGTCTCCAGGTGAAGGCGGAGAGTTTGTAGGTTGGCAAGGTAGGCAAATATGCGCTCCTTCACCATCAAAAGAAAACATAGTACACTACTTACTCAAAGCTCCTTCCAAAACTGCCATGTTGATTCATGTAATAACATCTACACAATTCTTTCCCAAATCATCAAAAAAGACAGCATTCTCGTGTGTAAATAACTCGGGGTTTCAGCAAAAACGACACTTCTATATGTTTTTAGTTGTACATGTTTTTAGCATCACTTTTTATGTACATGGTTTCGGTTTTTTTACTCTTGCACAAATTTTCTCTGTGTATTCTCTTTTGGTGTAGCTTCAAGCAGTATTTATTTGCGTAAAATATTTCCTATTGCCATTGGATGTTTCGATAACACATTTTACATTTACCCACTGCCCTTTCGTACGCTTTTTTGGTTGTCGGTGTCGTTTGTGCTGCTACACAATTGACAAACACAGTGTTGTGGGTTTTTCTGGGCTGTATTAATATTATCATTTGGTCGTATTTAGGTCCGCCGGGTATGACTCCGATGAATCCACGTATGAATCCGCCTCGAGGACCTGCAATGGGCCCATTAGGACCGGGTTCGTATGGCCCCGGACTACGAGGACCGCCACCGAATAGTAGTCTTGGGCCGGGCGGCCCCATGCCGCCGATGTCCATGACGGGACCGGGGGGACGACCACAATGGCAGCCAAACACCTCTACTGTAAGTATAATTTGCAGTATATTAACTCAGAAGATTGTTATGAGTTGTGTACTTTAATGTTTATAAATGAATGTTTTTAGCCAATGAATTACTCGTCGTCATCACCGGGTAACTATGGTGGGCCACCGGGTTCGGCGGGTCCGCCCGGACCTGGCACGCCCATCATGCCCAGCCCGCAGGACTCTTCCAATTCGGGCGGCGAGAATATGTACACGATGATGAAGCCCGCCGTGGGCGGCAATATGAGCGGCGAATTCCCCATGGGCGGGGGACCGGAGGGTGGGCCCATGGGTCCGATGGGCCCCAATTCGATGGGCCCCGTGCTCAACGGTGACGGCATGGACGGCATGAAGAACTCGCCGGCGAACGGAGGACCGGGCACGCCGCGCGAGGACAGCGGCAGCGGCATGGGCGACTACAATCTCGGCGGCTTTGGCGGACCGGGCGAAAACGTAAGTGTGGCCCCCCACTTCCATCAGTTCAATGTTTTTGTGTGATTCGAGAGCGTGGCAGAACGAGAGCGATGATGAGATGCGATGAGAGCGTGCGAGTGAGGCATAGTTTGTCGGTAGCCGGTGCTTGTGCTTTTCTCTGTAGAACTGACCACCTAACCACTAAAGGTCGCTTTCCTTGCAGGACCAAACGGAATCGGCTGCTATTTTGAAAATAAAAGAGAGCATGCAAGAGGAGGCCAAGAGGTTTGAGAAAGACTCGGACCATCCTGAGTATTTCATGCCATAACTCCCTCTCTCACACCTGGCCTCTGCTGTGCGGCTGGTGGACGCGTCTCTGCTCCATCCCTAACTCTACTAACCCAAACAAAAACAAAAAACAAAGGGCGGTGGTCTGCTCAGTATTCCTCCTCTGTTTGTCTCTCTCGAAAAAATACCGACTCAACCAACACACACATACACACACACACTTGAGCCCGACCTCCACGAATCTTCTGTATGTCCTGTTTTTTTTTGAGACCCTTTGCCCCCAATACCTTTTGAAATTCTACAGATAGAGAAAAAGAAACACAAAGTTCGGCGCGTGCTCGTCCCACTCGACTGTGTTGTTGTGGCGCACGGTTAGTCATGCCATGTTTTCTGTTTTGCAGATATTCCTATGAACATTCTATCGAATTCGAACTGTGACACACTGACTGAGACGATCAATCAATTCAATCAATCGTGCGCTCGCCGCCCCCTTTGCGCTCCCCCGGCCCCCGTTCAAGCACGGAGGAGGTGTGAAGATAGAGATAGTGAGACCGGTGTTGTGAAGAGGCGGAACGCAAAATGACAAGACGTGTTGGCGGGGGCGGCCCGACGCGTGTGTGGTGTAGGGCAGAGGGGATCGCAAATACCCAACAACCACCCCTCTCGCGGTGCTGACGAGACTGAGAGACGAGTGCGCCAGATGCAACTTGTGTGAGCAGTGCTGTGCGGAGGATGACGACGACGATGTTTGATGGATTTGTCGAAAAGTCGTGGACGCTCTTTTAATTTTATATATTTAATTACCTAAGTTTCTCTTATTAGTTCCTGGGCTCGAATCACCTACAATCAACTCCCTCATCAACCACAACAACACCTCCCCTATTTCATATCACTATTACTAAGACAAACAGAAAGAAATTAAGAAGAAGAGTAAAATACAACGCAACATCATCGGCATGTCCACCAGCCCCTCGGGTAATCTGCAGAGGCGCATTACGGACGCATCTTAGCGTGTGCGCGAAGGTTTTTTAAATTTTTATAGTAGCATGGCGCAATTAAAAAAAGAAAAATGCGGACGAAATCATAAAATGTGCAAACACATACGATGCATCCGAAATGCTTCTCTAGAGCCCAGTATGGTTGTTCGCCAGCGTAAAAAAAGTATAACTGTACAATGCATGTACATGCAATAGTTAATTTTAAACCTAAGCCAATTGTGAATGATTTACCAAAATTGATTTTTGGGCGAACCCTCCCCGTGTATGTGTTGTGACGCTGGATAAGTGCGGAGGCGGTCTTCTCGCGCCGGCGGCGGTGACCGTTTTACAGATGATGTTTTGTTTTCGATTTTATCCAATCTCTTTATTTATATACATATATATTATATGCTATACTAAAAATAATTACACTGACCATATTTACAAATTGTATTATTTGCGATGCGCCGCACACCTGCCGACATGATTTGCGTGTCGCCGTTGTGGACGAGTGGACGTGTGTGTGTTTTTTTGTGACGGAAAGGAAGGAAGAAAAGTTTATATCTGTTATATTGATTTTCTCGCAATGATGCGGTAAGCGAGCGGAAGACGAAACGGGAATATCTTCGTGGTACATTAGTTATTTTATTTAGACTAAGGAAACACCTAATTTATAAATTCTATTCTTGAAAGAAATAAATTTAAAGAATTATTGAATTTAGTTGATTTTATTAATACAATGCTGATTATATCCTTGTATTCCATGATACCAACCCTAAATTAGAGGTAAATGTCTCGTGAAGAAATGTCTTACGGAAATTGTTTGATTTTTCGCCAATTCACGCCAATCACTATTTTTGCACTTTTAAAGTTGCCATAAGAAAGTTTTCGAAATCTGGTAATTTCAGGAACACAGAAAGTACGAAAAAATTACCAACTAATAGACACCGTAGCGACATCTGTGTTTGGAGTACAAAACTACTAAGCTTTCTCAAGAAAAGCTCCGTCAGCAACGTAGGAAACTGTGCATAATGGCACGTTTTGCCAACCAGCAATTGATGACGCAGCATACATAAAATTAGAAGTTATTTGAAATCAGGAAATTCGAATAATTTAATAAGTACACAGAAATGTCATTGAATAACGTTGTGTTTATATTTAATTTAAAGAACAATAAAACAACATTAAATTTTTGTTTTAATAAAATACATTAGTACTTAATGTGAAAAGTTGTCGTACGCAAAGTACTCATGAAAACAATCTTCTTCTTGTTAGACTAAATTTTGTCCCGTCAGTCTATCGGAAATTCCATATATTTGCCGCAATTTAACGCTTAAAAGCCGACACGCTTGAAGTTTGTATGTGTGAGTAAAATTTCAAGTGCTTATACATCGCGAACTAATTGAGTTATTTGACATTTGAGTTGATTATGTAATAAAGGAAACTGCCTATTTATGCAAAAACATTGTTTCTAATCGACAACCTTGATAGTTCGTAAGATAAAAATTATGTGTTATCTAATCAAAACAAAAATGGTCGCAAATGAAAGAGAACGTTCTTCTGATTAATAAAAACTAAAAATATTTTAATAAATCTGATAGTTTTTAAATTATGAGTATTTCTTTTCTTTTTTAGCTGTAATTTTTAGTAGTATCAGGAACGGCCTTTGAAAGGACTTTCAAAGTCCCATTTTCATATTCTCTTATAAGACTTTTTCTTCTTCTTTGAAGGCCACCACTCTCTGGTGTCTTTGTCGTTGTTGTTTATTGTCAATCTATTTACAGGAAGTTACCAAGTATTGGAATTTGACACAAAAGAAGTTTGCAGCGACCAGGGTTTGAACCCTGGACGCGAGCCCAATCGCTAAGCAACTGGACTACCATGCCGTCTTGTGCGGGCCTCAAATTTTGTGAGTTACAAGTTGCCTCATACTTGTACAATGTATATCACACATCTGTGCTCCTGATACAGCGATGGAAATTTACTCCATTTACTAATCCCATAAGAAAATATGAGAATGGGACTTGGAAAAATTTTCGTTAAATTTTGCTTCCGTGTTCATTAAATGGGCGAAAATTTGATCAGGTGGTTGCCGCCTGCGTGGCCCAGAGGTTAGCATTGCTGGTCATCACGCTGGAGACCAGGGCTCGAATGCAAATAAGAGCTCACTGCGGTGTGTGCTCGAGGGCGCCAAAACAAAGTTGCGGTGCCTCTGGCGCCGCTAAATAGTTAGATAATAGTGCCCATTCTATTTTATTAAAATATTTATTCAAAAAATAAAAATAATAATAAACTAATGCTCCGCCACCCCTTGGTACTACTTTCAAAATTTATTTTTTGACTTTCTGAACCGTGACTCGAACCCTGGTCGCCGGCGTGATTTTTTTTTTGGATTAACAAACTCTTTATTTACAATATAAATGGTATTTACAAAACAGTGTATAAGTTTAGTATAATTATAATATATTGTTTGTTACCTATTGAATTAACTACCACAAACATTGATCCGTTTTTTATTTACATAATGAAAATACAGTCTATACCTCAGTGTAGTTGGATATATTTTCTTTACAGGTCTTGACTCAAGTATTGTGTAGGATGTATTGTCGCCGGCGTGATTGCCATACGCTCTACCTCTAAGCCACTGTTGTTGGATTGCTTTAAAATTATAAATATAAGTTACACTTTTAATAATATAAATAAACTACACGAGAGAGCAGTGTGGCGCAGTGGTTAACACTCATACGTATGGCGCACAAGTTTCGTGGTTCAAACTCCGCGACCGGCAAAACCAAGAACTCACTCCTCTCACTTTCCCAAATCCTGAATAAGGAAGAGGGTTGAGCGACGGGTTGGCAACCTATCCCCGTAAAAAGAAGCATGCCTAGAAACCTGACGAGACCCGGTCGGGCGGGGTGAAAGTTGGGCGGTCCACGGCAAACAGTGGCCTGTAGCACCAATAAAAAAAAAACTACACAAATAAACTAACTTTTATTTCATACTTAGTAACAAAAACAATTAATATAAAAACATGTAATATAAATAAATATATAAAAGAAAACCACCTCAAAATTAATAATATTTAAGAAAACATTGGAAAAGTCTGATAGTTTTTAAGTTAGAACAATTTTGTCCGTTTTTAGACTGTAATTTGTAAGTATTAGCTTTAGAAAATTAATTCTTGGTATGTAAGTAGCCCTTTTAAAGCTCCTTCAAATGAACTGTGTCGCATTATAATTTGAGCATTTTTAATATATCATTACGTTTTTGAGGAAAAATGAAAAGGATTGCGATGGGAATCGGTTCATTCAAAAAAGGTCCAAAAGAGCGTCTCTTCCATGTAACTTTTGAAGTAAAGAAAGTTTACAGATATGGTTTTGGTGTGTAGTCATGCTATTTAAGGGCATTTACAAATAAAAGCTCAATTTTTTGTCTAAAAAGTAGCCTTAAAGTTTTTGAAACTGCTCGAATTGCAATGACAAAATCGTAAATTTTTCAATCAAATAGTTAGTTTACAACAAATAATTAATTTTGAATGACAATAATAAGTTTTTAAATTGCTAGTAGTGTAACTTAAAATATTTTATTTTAACAAATTAGATAGTGACATCTCTTGTTTAATGCTGAAACTAAAAACATATTTTAGTACAAAGCAGTCACTACAAGATGGATATTTCATTTTGTAATATATCCATTAAATAAAATTGAAAATAATAATATATTTGTTTATATAATACATAGCACATATATGTAAAACAATTATATTCCTAAATTTATTAGTATCTGTTTGTTGAACTCCCCGTTCTGTTTCAAAACCTGAAAAAAAGAAGAATAAATTATTAACATTTGATAAATTATAGTTGTAATAATTAGAATTAGCTTCCAATCAAGTAAATAATATCAAACATTATTATCAATAAAATACTTTAATAATATCGATAACAAATTGAATTAACAATAGCGTAGCATTAATGCAATATTTTTGTTTGAGTGCATGTACTGTAAATTACTATAAACCAGTGGAATATACGTTGCGTTGAATTATATCATGATTCATAAACAAACCACTCGTGTCGCCACATTTAGTACATTTTTCGGGAATCATAGTTAGTGACTCTGAACGATGAACAGGAGCGGCATTCAGTGCGCTACGCGCTGCGGGAGTCTGCAATTCGAACACAAAAATATCCTCCACCGCACGGCTCGCAATTAGTTGACTTCTTCAATTAACGGAGGTGAAACCGCGTCACTGCAATCATTGTGAATTCTACAATTGGGCGTGTACTCTAATAAGAAACTTGGCAGAAAATTGTATATCTTTAAACAATGGTGACAATGGAGTTCTTCAACAATTTAAGAGTACTACTAAAAGGTAAATAGAATTTTTTTAAGTAAAAGTGTCCAAAGTTTCTTAAATTAAAAAAAAATGCAATTTGTAAATTTTACGGTGTGAAATACGTTTGGGAATGTGAAATGTAAAATGTGGAATATACATTACACATACAGGATGCGCAATTCTGATAAACGTATGATAGTGATAAAAACATTCTGATAGTGTGTTCCCTCTATTTAATGTAAGAAAACCAACACAGTTTTGAAAAATAATTGCAAATATTTCCCTAGATATGTGCGAATTCCTCGAAAACGAGGTTTTGAATAGCGTAAAAACAGACAATGCTGTTTTATCCAAGGCTCGCGTTTTACTCACCACGGTCCGAACAATGGACACCAATGTCCAGCAGAAGATCGCGGCGGATACAGGAGGATATCTAGAAATGAACCTACACCAACCTGACTCATATGTCGAAGCGGATCTGAAGCCCACTGATGATGATGAATGCTATTCCACTGCCGATGATATTTCATCTGAAACCAAAACAGACACAGTTATTGCATGTCCCTATGAAGGTATACAAGTTAGATTTGCATTTAAGTTAATGACTTTAGCCTATATTACTTGCAGATAAGTTAATTTCTGAGCTGCAATCAATTGTCAGAGAAGGCACACTACACCGCAAAGCATGCTTTATCTTTTCCTTCATTCCCGCCAAAAGACCGTTCCATGTCGTGTTGATCGATGAATGGATTCTCTTCTACAACAACGATAAAAAGGGCAAAACTTTGGAGAGTTACAACGCAAACAACATTGTAGTTAAAAGTACGGATGATGATACTGGCTTTACCATGAAAGTTGAAGATAAATTGTTTATGGTAATACATTTATCCCAATATTAAATTCAGAATATTTTGTATGTATTAGTTGGATTTGTAGTTGTGCGCTGGTACCTATAAGGAAAAAATGCAATGGGTCGCCGCTATCAGCGATCTGGGAAGTCATAAAACAATAATCGAGTTATCACCGCAAAAGATCATCGATGAGAAACCCAGGTACCAACTGTTGTATACCTGAGTTAACCTAATCTAATTCTACATAATTTACAGTGACCCTTCACCGATCAAGAGAGAGTTACCTAAGATACCAGCACCGGAGTACATCAACTCAAATCCCGATAAATATAAAATGTTACCGGTCCTACCCCCACCACGTCCGCCAACTGAACATTTGCAAACCACCCAGGAGAGACGCAGTAATACGACCTCACGGCCACCAACTATTAATCCAGAAAACACTGCTATACCCAATCCACCAGAACCTGAAGAGGACTACATGCTACTACCAGGTCAGAAGATTCAAGGTCCCGAGGAGGACTATCAGCTTCTACCGGGTGGCAATCAGCTTCTACCGGTAACTGAACAAGATGAGATTTATCAATTTATTTCACCGCCAATGTCACAGCGTTCTGCAAGTCCACTTCCACCTCTTCCACTAACTGCGCAAATGCATAGCCAACGAGATACAGCACCACAGATTGTGATACAGGAAATCCCGGAGGAGGAGACCTACGCTGATATTGATATTGAGGAACCTATTTACGAATGTGTTGAGCATCAACCTGAGCGACCCTTCATTCCACCCGCGCCATCCCAGGTTAAAGTAACATCACCCTTGCCGAAACCAGTCATCCCACCTTCACCAAAACAGACAATTCTCAATGAACTAAAATTGAAGCAAAGACTAAGCAAATCGAACAAGGAAGCCGAGATTGAGAATCCCCCAATGTCGACCAGTTCACATTTCTCGCGGAACGATCGAGTAAAAAAAAGTCTATCATTCGGACGCAAAAAATAATAATTTTGAAAATTGGCCCCCAATAGATATTACCTAAAATATTACTTATATTATAGTTTAGTATAAGCATATTTGATATTATTTTGTATACTAAATGAAATGTTTGTCGTTATCTTACAATGAAATTGCTTTAAGAACAGATGGCTATCTCTGGTCCCACAATCGTCAAATCAACACCTTGCAGCTAGTTGGAAAAACAAAAATCGTTTTCAGAGAATAAATTACCGGCGCGTACCTGTTCGGCGCGTCGATAAGTGGATTGTTAAGTTTTTTAAGTGGTCCCCCTCGAGTGGGTAGGAAACTTGATTGCATCTTGCGGCTGCGGTGCCCAGGCCAGACAGCAGAACGCATCGAAAATGTTTCGCACGTTGTTCCAAAGTGCCAAAGCGACAAAATGTCTTAACGGCCAATTGGCCAGCCACCGGTTGTAACGACGCAAGCTTTTGTCTTCCTCTCTTTTCTTCTTCGGCGCTTTCAGCTGTGCTATTCGGTTCATGCGTCCGGCTACTTTCCATTTCCAGCTCTCCTCTTCAGCCGGCGCGGCTGTTACAGCTGTGCGTGGATGCTGCGCCAGAGACAGGCAAGGCGCAGAACAGACGGCCGCATTGTTGAAAGCTCCTCGGCCCCGCAACGCGCAAGCGTGCGTGCTTTAAGTTTAGTCGCACAGCAGCCATAACTCGGTGCGGTTAGTAGTGAGGCGAGTGGTTCGCTGCCGGTAGCCACACATCGTGGTACAGCAGCCGCACAGCTTCCGACCTTCTCGCCTCGCGTCAGCGGGTCCAAGTCTAAATAAACAAGCCTTCGCAAAATATACAACGCCATCAATGCGTTGGCATTCCGTACGTATTGCGAATGCCACAGTGTGGTCGTGCGCGTATTATTATAAAATTACTTTTGTTGCAAATGTTTAATGTTTTCGTTTTGCAGCGGTTATGGTTAGAATGCGCGAGATAGATATTCATGCGGAGTGTGATCCGAGCCGTGGCGGTAATTATACACTAATCATTCCACATTAAAGGCAGACATATCGTAGCAAAAATGATAACGTATCTTGTCTTAATGGTGGCTGGCATTGCGACGACATTTGCCAGAAATGATCTGAAAAACGATGCGAGAAACAATGGCGATCTTGCTCTCTGGATCGATGAGAATCAAGTGCGGATGTTTAGTGGTAAGTCTTATCAAATATTACAAACTTTTTTACCAAGTCAAAACTGCGCATAATTTGCAGGTAAGGTAATGGATGTCTATGCAATTTTCAACGGAAATGTCCTGCCGTATATTCTGGACCCCAATTTCGACAAGCAAATGCCTGTCATTCCTGCCGAAGTGGGCTATGTGAATTTCACGTGGAAGGCAGGTCCCAAAAGATACTACTACCACTTCGATCGTCTCGAGTCCAACGACGAGAACATCTTACAAGCCCCTGTGATATCGATTAAGACCCGCGGCCGGGTCCCGCGTCGTCCGAAAGAGTTCAGTATCCTGCTGCCCTGCATTGGAAACAGTTCGGGCATTGCGACGTTCAGTATAGGTCTGCTGATCGACAATCGGAAGGGCCGGCCTTTGAATGGCACCCCGTTGCGGTTGAACCTGCGAAAGGAGTGTTCCCAACGTGGGCCCGATCCGGAGTGTGATAAGACCTGCGCGAATCGCGGTTGGTGCAATCACGAGAAGATCTGCCAATGTCCGGAGGGGTATATGGGCCAGCATTGTCGTACGGCACTCTGCTATCCACAGTGCTCCAACGGGGGCAATTGCACCTCGCCGGGGGTGTGCAGCTGCCCACCCGGGTTCCAGGGCCGGCACTGCGAGGGCGGCATCTGCGCGCAAAAGTGTCTCAATGGCGGCAAATGCGTGCAGAAGGACACGTGCGATTGCCCGAATGGCTACTACGGCCTGCACTGCGAGTACTCCAAGTGCATTGTGGCGTGCCACAATGGCGGCAAGTGTCGTGGCGTCAACAAGTGCAAATGTCCGGAGGGTTTCGGCGGCGATCACTGCGAGATTGGCAGGGCGATGCCGCCGCGCGCACTCTGCAACATCGCCTGCAAGCACGGCACGTGCGTGGATGACACGTGCGTCTGCGAGCCGGGATGGTACGGACGGTTGTGCCATCATCGCACCCTGTAACTCTTACCCTGACGAAGAGACGGATTCTCCGGAACGGCAAACCGTTCAATGCCATATTACGTATCGCTTTACTCAATTTTGCATAAAACTGTTGCGATTTGTATGCTTCGTCAATAGTTGCAGTTGTTGTAGCAACAGTTTAATGATAACTATGTGTCATAACGAAAAGCCGCAAAATATTTAACTTTTTATATTATATATATCACATTTATGAATGTTTGTACTATATTACCATATTATCTTTGTTGTCATAAGAATGTGTTAAGTTTAGTCTAAGTTTATTTTAAATAAAGCAAAATTTACAATAATTTGAATTAATTATTTCCAACTTATAACATTACCAAAAGTGAGCGTTTCAAAGTGTTAGCAACTCATTAGAGACATCTATGATGAGGATACTGAAATGATTAGTATCAAGAAATTAACAGAATTCTTTTGTTCGTGGCAAATTGGTAAACTACGTTTTTCATTTCTGTATTGGGTACTTTGGAAGAACACTAAAACCTTTGGGAACAAGTACCATAAGTACATGACCAATTAGTACCAGTTCAACCTAGAAAAATTAGAACCAATTGGACAAAGATTGGAATTCCAAATTATCACATGCTAAGCACTTGTGTTATGTACTTAAGTAAAACTCCAGCTAAAATTGTTTATGTTTTCTTGTGTAACAATACAGTATATATTATTTATACTTTGAAAATTGCAACAATTAATATATAAAAACAAATGGATTTGAAAAATTTAACAAAACTTGTATTTCAAATATTCTCAAAACTGGAAATTTGTAATACATTTCAATTACAAGTTTTCAATGTTTTTTTCCTGTCCCTTAAAAAAGTTCCAAAAAGTTTATAAGTAAATATTTAACCACTGAAGAAACCTATTGAAGTATCCCCTGAAGAATTAAGTCCGTTAAAGCATCATCAAAGTTTTTGTTGTGATCGTTTTCCTGTTGGAGCGCGAATAAAAGGGCAACCCAACGAGAATCTGGCCCCGCGAATGTAGGTTAGTAAAAAATAAGTCAGGGCCACGAAGCGCGGAGTCCCGCGATAGCCCCTAAGCACATTGGCGACCTGCAATGACATTGCGCGAGCGCGCACTCTGGGGTGGCGGCGGTTGATAGCAGGAAGGGGTACAAACACGCGCGGATGCAAAAGAGCTACGTCCTCGTCGCCGTGCCCACAAACGCATATGGATCGCGCACGGCAGGAAGCGTTCACCATCTGCGGCGGCGGTTGCGAAGAGACAGCTGAGCAGGAACGCACGCGTCGTTATGCCAACCCCACAGCGGCACGCGGCCACCACCAACACCGCAGAACTCACGAGCTTTGCTTCGGCTCGCATAACGCGAGCGCCCGGAGCACATCTGCCGCCTCTTCCCCCACTACTACGACTCACCACACTCACACACAGACCTTCACACGCACTGTCGAAAGCTGTGTTCACGAAAAACACGGGTATAGCGCACAGCATCCCTGGGAGCAGGCGGTCCGGCGCGCGCAACCATCGCCGCATATTGATCTCGCGCGCCGCTGCATCTACGCATCTCGAGGCCGCCGCCGCCGCCGCCACCGTCAGCGGAGGAGAGTGAGTGTGCTGGTGCCGCCACCAGCAGGAGTAGCAGCAGCGGCAGCAGGCGCGAGAGCGTGCGCTCCGTCAGTCGTGTCGAGAAGGGGAGCACGCGAAGCTGCGCCCTTTTGCACCACACACTCTCTCTCGCAGCGCCGAGACACAAACCCGACCGAGACCGACACACTTACACACCCCCAAAACACTCAAACATTGACGCAAGACGTAACACACACGGCCAGAGTCAAAGAATTTTCGGTAGTTCGTTTTTTTTCCTGCAACAACCGAAAATAAAAACGATCGCGATGAGCAGTGCGTTGTCAGCGCGAGTGCGGCCCGCGGCGCTCAGCTAGTGACACCGACCGACGACGACGACGACGACGACGGGGTACACTACGGCCACCCCGCGACCGCCGCCGCCATCAACAATCACGACGACGACGACGACAACAGCGACGAGCAGGAGAGGAGCGCGAGTGGTGGTGGGCGTGCGGTGTGCGTCGCGGTGTTGGCGGTTGTTCTTCGCGCTGGCATGACGGCCAAATCCGGGGGACTGCCGCCGCCGTTGTTGTTGCGCACGACATGAGGAGGAGCTGCTGCTGTCGTCGTCCCGCACCATCGTCGTCGACGCGCCGCCAGTAGGGATACGATGGTGGCGGCAATCGGCTGCGAGCGAGCGCTGGCGCTGCTGGCCACTGCCTTTCTCCTCGTCACCATGCCCCCAGGTACCAATTTTTTACGATCGTCCGCAACCGCTGTGCGGCTGCCAAAAATCCAGGCCGACACTTTCTAAAATTTATGTCCCATTTTTTTTGGGTTTGCCTGCCACCTTCCTCCACCTCCACCGCCGCTCCACTCGCCGTACACGTAGTTAAAGCGTACATTAAACCGTAGAGAGGGTGGCGGTGGCGGTGGCGGTGGCCCTAACGTGGTCGTGCGGAAATTAGGTCAATGTGTTGTTTACATTGAATCGCCTAGATTTGCACATTTCTATCCAACACCGCCCCGAAAACCAATCATTACAAATCAAATTCAGCACGCCAAAGACATTACAACCACCCTCAATAAATCTCTCAACTCAACCAAATATGAATCAACCAATCAAAAATAAAAGCAACTCAAATAAATCGCAAATGAATCACATTTATCTGCACATCAAGATGAATCACAAACGAATTCGACGAATATCGCCGCCGGGGAATTGCAGCAAAGCGTGTACCGAACGCGTTTTTAACAAGGCAGCTTATGCCGCGAAACGACCGCCACCACCAACCCCCGAATGCTGGCGGCGGCTGGCTGGCGGCACACGGCCATATTTTCCAATTAAGCTCACTAATCATACATGCCGGGGCCGGCCGCGCTCGAAATTGCACTGCTCTCGCCTGCCTCGCTCATAATTATGTATAATCCGCCACCGCCGCCGCCGCCGCGCGCCGCTCGCTGCGATACAGAGTGGCTGGCCTCTTCATTTTTAATGCAGTACTCCATGACGAATTAACGTCTTTAGTGCCAATGCCGATGGTTGTTTCTATAGGGGGGCGTTCGATCTATGCGCAAATCGTTTACAAACTTCCGCCACCGCTGCCGCCGTCGCCGCCGCCGCCCCCCGCAAAACGAAACGAACAAAAGACACATCGTATTGAGTTTGTACACAACAGGCGGCGGCGTTCACAGCGCTTTGCTGAGAAAAAAGAACTGTAAACTCAATATTTGGGCATTTTGTATGTGTGTGTGTGTATGATTTTTGTGGGAGTGTTTTCGACAGGTAGAAACGGAATTGAATGCAGTGACATTAAACTGCATTGTTGAACCACAACAAATTGAATTCATCTCTGATTTTGATGAATATGTTTCGTTTCAATGTTGCTCTATAACGTGAAATTGAAAGATACGTTCTTCGAACATAATTTATCAAAAATTTGATTCTTTGAACAATAAACATAAATATATTTGTGTTATTAAATTGCTCAATCCCATGAGAAATTACACAAAATTGAAAATTCACCTGCAACTAATTTGCAAACTTTTATAATCAAAATATAATTAAACTCAATTTAAATTGAGAAAATGTTTATCCCTATGAAATAATAGTTTCAGGATGCTGTATATTTCAATTCAAGACTAAATCAAAGAATCTATTAGAAAATTCCCTAGACGATTGAAGCCCCCGTTGTTGAGCCATCTTCTCTTAGGTCTAGGTGTTTGTATATGTTATTAACTGACCTAAATCGCCAAATCCACTGCACGTTATTCCACACTATTTTACGCTGTCGATCCGCCCGTATCGTCGCCGAGCCCCTTTCTTAGCTCCGTCCCCGAGGACGTGGCAAGCTTTTCCCGCACGACCACCGCCGCCGCCGCCCACCCACATCATCAAGCTTGCGTCCCGCGGGGCAGGGCATTACATTAAACACGAAATATTCTTTGTGCTGCGCACGAAACTAGGCCCGCCGCCGGCAGGTGGGCAGGCAAGCAAGCAGGCAGAGTCGCAGTTATGCCCCTTTTAGTGCCGCATTCCAAGACGCCGCCGGCGGCGCGCATAAAACGAATTAATCGTCCTCCACGGTGTTCATTAAATGATTAAATAATTCGCGCGCGGACGACTCCGGAGACTCCCCGCGCAGTGATTGTGTTTAAATTCCGATGTTGGCTTCAACTAACTGGAACTAGCTCAATTTGCTCAGGACTGTGTACACAAGGAATAATATTGGGGACCAATTAAAATAATAAAACCAATATTGTTAGTTGGCCCACTTGATAGATCCCAGAAAGACCCATAATTACAATATGTCCAACTTCAAATTAACAACCACTTAACTTCTTGTTACCCAATGTAGGCTAACCTAAATTAGATTGAATATAGCTCAACTCTAATGTAACTTTTACTTAACCCAAACTAACTCAACCCAACTGTTTCAACTCGAACTCACTCCAACTTCACCAAAAGTTCTATCGCCATTACTTCAAATTTCCATCAAAATCTCTAACAACATTACCAATCTTGTCCAATCTGCTCTATGAAATGATCTCTACTAAGCGAATGTATGCTTGCAGGGACACTGCAAGGGCCGCACGAGAAACGCCTGCTGAACAACCTGCTCGGCCCGTACAACGTCCTCGAGCGGCCCGTCGCCAACGAGTCGGAGCCGCTGGAAGTCAAGTTCGGCCTAACGCTGCAGCAGATCATAGACGTGGTTAGTGACACCCATCTGAAATTCTTAACCTCCTCTCTGCTAAACTTTGCAAACATCTAAAAACCGAAAAGGTCTTATAGCAATGACTCTTAAAACCCCACAAACCTAATTCGTCTGAGCCCATGTGCAATTAGCAAAACCTAAAACGACGGCAAGCCTAAATCAGACATGACTTAAACAAGGTTATAGGTCCTAAACATTCATTCTAACTCTAGCACCCCCTTAGCAGCAAAGACGTACGTCGGGGTGGAACGCAGGAATATGAGAGAGAGAACAGAGAGAGAGAGAGTGAGGCCACCCGCCCCCATCAAGCAATTGGTCGGCGTATAGCCCACTTAGCTAAAAAAAGAACAAGCGAAGTATCGTGTTGTATTAAGACGTGTTTTCCCCTCCCTCTCTAGGACGAAAAGAATCAGATTCTCACGACAAACGCGTGGCTGAATTTGGTAAGTGCGCCCCGTGCATCGTGATGCCAGCCACAATCAGCCTCTTCGCATTGTTATGAATCTCACAAATACACCTTATATATTGTTCTATATATGAATTTATCTATTAATGAATATGATATGGGGTTAGGGACACTAGATACTTATGTGGGCCCTTGTTTGGTGCAACGGACTTGCAAAAACGTTATTACAAAATTTAGAACTTTGTTACCCTAAGATGTTTAGAAGGTCTGAGCGAGACTAATATGAGACAAAATTATAGATAGTCTTAAAAGGAGATGGCCCCCAAATACAAGCAAGGGCCCACGATGCACAGATAGTGTTTTGCCTCGCAGCAATGTGGCTATGGACGTATAGCTCTCTACCCAAAGCGGTGCACGGCCGAAGCGAGCCGCCCCCCGCCAACAGCCACCGCCCCCGCTCACTAGTCTCGTCCCAAAAGCATAGAGAGAAGCCGCGGCTCTCCTCAATGAGCAGCATTCATTGTTCATGCAGATCCGCAATCGTGGCTAGATGACATATTAAACGAAAACGAGATGAAGCTCAGTCTGTGGGGGTGATGGACCAGGAGGCGGCGGTTGTTGGCGCGGCGGCGTTGGGAAAGCCGTCGCACTTGGTCGTCTGTCTCTTCCACTTTATGTCTCTCTTCGCCTCTGTCTCCTACACTTAACCATGTACCGTTAGCCAGAAACCTAGAACCCGTCTCGCTCTGCCCCCGTCTCTATCTCCGTCTATCTCTTCGTTTGCATGCGGTCTGTCATGTGACTAACAAGCGATGTGTTTTCCCTTTTTTCGTGTTCTCAACCAACCAACCAACCACATAGGATGAGAAGAATCAACTCCTAATAACAAATATTTGGCTTTCTTTGGTAAGTGAAGACCAATTCTAAATAAACGCGAGAAACATGCTGAAACACACGGCAGTTTTCAAAAACCACTCTTCTCATTACTGCCCTCCTTTGAATATTTCAGCCTCCATGTTAACTTTTTTCAAGTACAGATTTTTTCGATAGACAGTTCAAATTTCCCCCCAGAGAATGTTATCCCCCCATTTATTTTTTGAAATGCTATGCCACCAACTTTTTGAAGAATTTGTAGTCCATTTGTAAATAACCCACTTGTGCATTGGTCAACATTTAATTAAACGTAGTTGTAGTACTTTTACCAACACCACTCCAACAGGAAATAACATTTTGCTCCTCAGAATGACTTTTTGTAAATTCCTGTAACATTTTTTGATGTATCTGCAGAGAGGTGATTTATTTCCAAATTGCACCAGCAAGAAGATAATTACGAAAAAATCTCTTTTGATTGCTTGTTAAATCTGGGACATGAGAGATTTACAGGTTACCAGTCAATTTTTGTGCTGTACATTGTAGTAAATCCCCCTTCTTTCTTGTACGTGTTCTGCGTGTGTTTTCCTGCAGGCAATTTCGCTGTTGTCAATTTCGGACTTGCAGACTATATTCCGTCTATATCAGACTGTCGGACTGCCGTGTGTGTTCAATTCTCTAAACTAACTACATTAACTATAAGCATTCATAATATAAACTTTTCTCTCTCTATTTTATGATTTATTTCTCCTTTTGATTTGGTTCGAATCCCCATCCAAGCAAACTTTTTGACTGATTAAACATTTATTAAACTTTCTCGCACGTCTTCCCCGTTAGTCTTTCAGTGTAATATATCATTTACCACTCCCTGAGAATCTTGACTTGCCTTCTCGTAGTTATCTCTTTCGTTTGCTATCTTTAAGTTTGACATAATCAAAGAAGTAAATTGCAACATACATGTAAAATGGCCACACTAAAAAGCATCGATCGTTAAACAATATTATTAAAAGTATTCCCCCCCCCCAGTTTGATATTCTCAACGGACTCCCGGTCTTTATCCCATTATTTAGCAAACTACCCGAAATTGGAATCTCTGTGCACCCTCGTGGAACCCTTTGGGCTAGACATGAATGCAAATGTGAGTAGCTGAAAAGTCCGCAGCCAGTCGCACGCGACGACACGTGGCCATACTCTCTCGGGGAAAAACTCTCGAGAAACTTTCCAAATTTGGACAGGCTGCTGCAGACCGCATAATGACGGGCTCGCGTCAATTTTATGGGCCGCCGCAGGAAACTTTTTATACATCTACCTCGTCGCTCAGCCGTCAACCCTCAGTCTTCGGCAGACAGACGCGAGTCTGATGGCCGCAATTTTACGACTGAAAGTTATGGCAACGTGTCGACAACGGTGACAACAAACCGATGACAACCGACCCAAAAGAAATACGTTCGACTTTTAAACTTTGAGCGCACTGCGATAGGTATAAAATCTTTTATCGCAGATTGCGGCATCATGTGAGAGTATCAGCAACCGCACACAAACTTGCACGGGGCATTCATGTCTGGACTCCGGGGGGCGGTCGGCGCTGGAGTGTTCAAGTGTCCTGTCAGGGGCATGCTAATTGTTGCTTTGGTCCTTTTGTCGCCAGCAAATGTTTTGTCGTCTGCATGACCACGAATGCGACATTCACACCATCACCGCCACGTTGTTTGAAAGTTTCGTGCTTTTGTATTGCATTGTATATTTGTAGCACCAGGATAGTTCCGTAGTTATTTGTGCTCATGTAATTAGTGTTGTGTTGTGTGTTATGTTAAAACAATCGAAAACTATGCGTCATTACGGTTAGCGTGATGCTACCGGAAACTTGTAGAAAATGCAGTCTTATTGGTTGCTGTCTTTTTAAACATTTACGATTTTGGGAAAGGCACTTCAGAGCCCGAGACATTGACTCCGCGTAACTGGGATGATCATAAAAACAATGGACTATAAAAGTTTACAGCTCCTCAGAAGGCTTTTCGGGTTTAGTGATTGTTTGCATTTCACAATTCTGAAAGTGTTTCCATTATTGAATGAAAACACGTTTTAAGACAAACTTGCTCCTATATCAATATTAACCCTTAGGGTTTATAAAGTTTATTATAAGGTTTATAAGCTTTATTTGGTATGCAAAATATAGAGAAAAATTTTGTAAGATTGACGGAGAAATTAATGACGCATAGGATTTTGATACACACCCGAAATATCTCCTCACAAAAAACCTCTATTATTAATTATGTGTATTCGTATGCTCACAACAATCAAGCGCACGACTCGCTGAACGCCGATCGCGACTCATGCGCTCGATTCAATTACACGCCACACGCATCCACACGCAAACGCACCGCCACCCGCCGTCGCCGCCACCACCGCCCCCTCAGCGTACGCACACGCTGTCGCGCCATCGCCGATGATGGCGATGGGGTTTTGCCCATGTTTGTGGGTCTGGTGGGCGGCGGCGGTCGGCGCGGCCTCTCTTTCTCACTCACACCGCCCCCGGGGGGGTTGGGCGCCATCAGCGCCGCAAAAAACACTAATCGATGCCCGTTGTCGGACGCGCGGCGGCGCCTCCCGTCGTGCTGTGTTTTCGCAGGAATGGAACGACTACAATCTGCGCTGGAACGAGACCGAGTACGGGGGGGTCAAGGATTTACGCATAACTCCGAACAAGCTCTGGAAGCCGGACGTGCTCATGTACAACAGGTAACAAGTGTAGTGCCACGCTCTCGTGTGCTGCCGCCTCTTCTTGCTCGCAATATAGTCGCCCCCCATGCAGTCATCAACCTGTATTTTGTCTATATCGCTGTTGTATCATGTCCATCAATGTTGCCCCCCCCCCAACCCTATTTGCGCCGAACAGGTGTGCCCATATTTGTAGGGTTTTGATAGATTTTCATGATGCCCCTGGTGTCACCACAGACTCCAGGGACCATGTACCATCAAGTTACTATTAGTCCCTCTATATAAATTCAATGCCCTGGTTTCCAATTAAGTAGATATTGTATATCCCGTATTTTGGAATTGTATCATTCTTATATTTAGACTTATATTGCTTGTTACAATCTATGCCTATTATTAAATCTGACTAACCCTAACTTAACCCATGTATCCATGTGTTCCTACCAATTGTTCAAAAGGACCAAATTAATCATATTTCAAAATTACCATTCTTGATCACTTTCTCTCTTAGCATGCGTTAGAAGATCACATTTTTTGAATGAGATTCTCTTAATTTCAATGTTGCGTATCTATTTGGTTGAATGTTTTTTTTACTAACGCTACAATCTTCTGCTATATTTAATCTACTCTACTCTATCTTTGAGATCACATTCGAAATACTCGTACTCGCCAGAACAGCACCCAAATAAAAAATGAAGATGAAATCAATCAAATTGCATACCAAAATTCTAAAACCTACAAACATTACTGAATCAATTTCGCGTTGTTTCGCACTTTTACCGCCGCACACGTCCGACGCGACGTCTGCTCATTACAGCCGGAAAAGTAGCGAAACAAGGCGACAATGATTCAACCAGCGTTTGTTTGAAAGGGTCACTGTAAATAACAATTAGGCGTCTGCCTCCATCTCGGCGATCTCCCTCCACGTACCGCCTCCTTCGGAGTGCGTGTGCGTTTCTGTTGGAGGGACATCTGCTCAGACGACAGCAGCGCCACTTCAGTTTATTTACCTATTCGAAACAATCGTCCTTACCGTCCGCCGCGTGCAATTATTGCCTCCGTTTGCGTACCTGTAACAAACAAACACAAAAGAACTGTAATACAGGACAACAACAGTGAGGATAATGGAGGTAACAACACGCTAAAATGGCGGACGGGAAGCGTATGACAGCACCATTTCCGTTAATAACAAAAGAATAAAAACGCGAGTCATTTATGGCCTCAACGTAAATATACAAACAATATCAACGCAAAGTACGAAGCTTAATCGAAACAAAACCGAATGAATAACAGAGTAGATAATGATTATGCGTCTGGCTGAGGGTTGTTCAAACCGAGTCCAAGGTGGACTTGCAAACAACGTAAATACAAGCGTAAATGCAAAGAAAGGCGAAAAGAAACGCAACAATCAGCAATATGCAACTCCAACACTTTGTGTTCTCTTCGATATTTTTTGATTTAAGATGCCCACCCCTTCATTTCGACTCTCACCATTTTTCGTTACCAAATTTTTGAGTTTTGTATGTTTTCTGTGTGTGATATTAGTGTTTCCGTTGTGCGTTATTTAGTGTGTGATTGTCCGGACGCCGTCTTTAAAACTCCTTCTAAATGTTACCAAACGCTAACCAACTCTGCTACAGCCAACTTAGTTAACCCGTTTTTGTTGCCTTAAATGTCTAGCGCTAATTTGAAAGAAACGAAAAGTTAAAAAAAGTGGTTAAGTCGGACCATGACACATTAGGGAATGTACAACTTGGTCTTTAATGATTTGATAATGAACTTGATGATGACACTGTGTGTATGTTGCGAATATGTTGGGTGGGAAGTACACAGACAGCTAGCCGTTGCTGTGGGCCACAGCTACTTCCGACCCTCCGGAGTCGAACGCCGGACTGATACCGGATACCGTATATTGCACCCTTTTTCACCAACCTTCTTCCAAACTAACACCACACATTTGCTCTGAAACACTGTTCGCCAATTTTTCTCAAACCCCTAAAAAAATACGAAATCTCACCGATTGCTTGTTTCAACAAAAATATATCAAGCCTGCCTTTATTTAATTAATTTTGAAACCACCAGATGGCGTATATCTATGGCGTCAAACCAACATTCATCAAGCCTATCCGACATGCCAATCAAAGGCGCCCCTCCCGTAAATACTGAAAGAGTTGCATCATTAATCCCGAATTCCTTCGAACCTCCAACAAAACGCAACACACACGTATCAACCCCCTCTCCTCCGCCTCTTTCTTTTTGGAGTAATACTTGCTATTAAATTCTGCATGCAACCTATTTTGGTTTTGGTATACAACGAAAAATTTGATTACATAAGAGAAGATCGAATCGATAATATCTGCATTTCTCTATCTCTCTATTTGTTTCTCGTTGTTTTGTTTGTCTCTCCGTGCGGCTGGTAGCAGTTTGAAACTTCGACTCCTGTTGGGCCGGAACGTCCCTGAAACTCTCTCAATGTAACAGCACAGAAAACCCCACTAAACCGAGACCCGCTCGCTCTAAAGACGCTCACTAAACTAAACGAAGGTAACTAAAAAGCACGCTATCTATAGCTTCTAAAAAACCTAATCGACTAAAACAAAAGCAGAATGCTGCGAAATGCGCTTAAACAATGCACGATGCACCGATGCCATGCAACAGCGCCGCCTGTGCGCGTTGCGCATGCGCGGTGTGCGTTAACAGCGCCGCCAATCGAAGGCGGGCGTCGCCAATAACCTAAACCAATCAAACTCAAGCTTAAACTGAAATAAAACTGGGACACGCGCGTAAAACTGACGTAAGGATTGACAGGCTGAGCGCAATCGCACCCGCCTGGCAATGCCTTTCGGTTAAATTTGAGATGTTGTTACAAGCACCATTTTATATACTCTCTCACTCTCGACACACGTTTATTTTGTGTTGTCTTGATTCGTTTTTCTTTCTCACGTCTCCTGCTCTGCGGCACAGTGAGACTCTCCTCCTCCACACTCACACAACAACAAAGCCGTGGTCACTGCAAACGTGCTCCCCACTGTCACTTCTCAAATCTTTTCGTAACAAATGATAATCGACACATCCGACCGATGACAGACCGATTGACATGTGACAGTTGAGACATAACCAAACGCGACGACTTTTTGTGTTTGAGCATGCGACATGCAAAGCAGACATGACTTTTTGTGCTGACCCGTAAATAGACGAGATGCAATCAATGACTGTCTTTAGCTGTTTTTTCTACCTGTTGTACGTGCGAGATGTCAGTGTTGAGATGCGTTGCGATGCAGTCGGTGGATGATTGTTGCATGCAAAAGAAACTTTTGCCAGACTAAAGCAAAACAAAAGCAAGCGCGTTCCGCGAAGATCTCCTCGAGATTCTTTTTTAACCTTCACATTCTATTTTTGCTCAGTATTTAAGCTTAAAATATCTAGTCGAACAAAAAAAACAAGCAAACTTCAGTTTCTTGAGCGAAAATAACAAATCGAGAAAAGAAAGACAAAAGAATGAAAAAAAAGAACAACCAATTGCTGGTGTGAGTTTTCAGCGGCCGCTTTTCTGACTTAACGAATTGTGTGTTGTTGATATGAAGTGCTGATGAGGGTTTCGACGGGACATTCCAAACAAACGTTGTGGTCAAACATAACGGCAGCTGCTTGTACGTCCCTCCGGGTATCTTCAAGAGCACATGCAAGATAGACATTACGTGGTTCCCCTTTGATGACCAACACTGTGACATGAAGTTCGGTAGCTGGACGTATGACGGCAATCAGGTATATAAATACAACCAACCAAGTGCTAGTACGATGTGGTAGATATCTATTCCTTTCTATCTATATTATTGATGATGGTGATGATGCGTGTTATCTGTGTATGTGCAACACGTGTGTGATGCAACAAATGCGATACACTGTTAACGAACACTTAGCTACCTAGAGCAACATTACACTGCATTGTCTTAGATTCACACAATTTCTACTTGGAGTGTCCTCCGTTCAAAGGGGACTACATGCCTTGGACATTCCCAGTGAAACAAACACTTAACTGCTAGTGGAACTCTAAAATTATTAGTTTAATAAGGTCCCAGCATTGTTTATTGAAAGACCATATTAAGCTAGTAATATTGCACCAAAATGAAGACACGAAAATCTGCGAGTGTTGCCTAGTCTTGTCAATGTTAGCTTTAGAAAACACGGCACAGCGTGTTGGCTGGGTGGAAAGTCGATTTCGTATTTCGCCCACACGATTTACCACCATTTGCCACCTAGTTTCACACCAACTTAATTGTCACACACGCACACGGGACCTGTGGCGGCGGCTCGGTTCGCATTCCGCCTCTCCGGCGTCGTGGGTGTCGTACACACATGTTAGGTTACGTACAGCTGCGCTAGTAAAGTTGCCTACCTTAAACACACTCATACGTCACACACACACACACACATACATATATGCAACCAGCAACGCGAGTGTCGCTCGTCTCCGTCTTGAGGGAACCATGTGACTGTATCGCTATAGATTTGCTATTTTGCATGGAGCCAACGTGCAGGCGATCTCACTGCTACCGACGCCCTCCCGCCGCCGCCGCCCCTCGCGCAAGAGACGCGGCGACGCGGCGGCGGCGGAGCCGCTGTTATCAGTGGGATGCGCCGAAACTTGATGATTATGCTTCTGGCAGGGATGTGCGTGCAAGATACGAATACACCCACCTCCCCCCCAACCTCAACAACCCTGTTCTCAACAACCCACCCACAGAGACGCACAACGTCTCTCCAACGTTTCTCCACTACAAAACCAGCAACCAACAAAAAAAAATGAAAAACGATCATTTCGTAATGTGTGTGTCGTGTCACTTTCTGTACAGTTAGAAGTTGATATTTCAAATTTTGCTCTCTTTCGTTGTTGATTACGTTTGATTTTTGGGTTATCGTTTCTGTTGAATTTTTGGTACTATATTCATAGTAGTCGATAATCTCACAAGAGCCTCTCTGATCATAACCTAAGTTGTGCGCTTGTGTTGTACAGTTTAATGGCTGTTTAATTTAGGTTAGGAGCGAGCTGCCATCGGGTGTCGGCGTCACAGCGAGTGAAGGGCGACGTTAATATAAAGGGTCGCGTTAATATTCGAACGCGTGCGCTGTCCGGCACCACAGCAGGAACTGGACAATTTTGGATGCGTCCCCCGTCGTCGTGTTTAGTTCCTCCGTTATATTCAGTTCTAATCAGTTTACGGGCTTCGGTTTGTTGGGCCTCACACGAAGATAGTCCGGGGGTGGTGTTGTATATGCATGCCGGGAAATCGGATTATGTTTTTGATATTTTGTTTTTTGATGCCGATTGGGACACACGCGCACGCTCTTCCTAGTGTGTTTGTGGTTTTTGCTGTGTGTGGGTCTGTGTTTGCCTAGGCTGCATCTAGCGCACGCACGCACGGTCTCTCACAAAAGCGGTGTGCCTAGCCCACCTGGGTGCAGAATTACATGACAAGTTTTCCCGGCAGCTGGACCTGCAGCTGAACTCCGAGGACGGCGGCGATCTGTCCGATTTTATTACGAACGGCGAGTGGTACCTCATAGGTGAGTGACATCATCAGCAGTGTTGAGACACATCTCTCAGGAACAGTTTGTATTGCTGCCTTCTACTACTTTGTACAGTTGCCCTTAGTTGGAGGTGGCTTCAAATTGCAAAGACACGTGTGCTGATGGTTTGCAGGTATGCCCGGTAAGAAAAACACCATCGTCTATCAGTGCTGTCCGGAGCCGTACGTCGACGTCACGTTCACGATCCAGATTCGCCGGCGGACACTTTACTACTTCTTCAACCTGATAGTTCCTTGCGTGCTCATCTCGTCGATGGCGCTGCTGGGCTTCACGCTGCCGCCGGACTCGGGCGAGAAGCTGACACTAGGTAGGTGGCGCTGTCACAAACACTGTCACAAAAATGAATATCATTACTGCAAAATTGTGATCCAGTCCAATACGAACGCAGCCGAGGACCAGCAGATACAGTTCTAGTTCGTCGCTGGTGCGCGTGTGTGCTGCTCAATTCAATGTTGTGCGATTTCTTGCAGGTGTCACGATCCTGCTTTCATTGACTGTATTTCTCAACCTAGTAGCGGAAAAGATACCGACTACGTCTGACGCGGTGCCGCTAATAGGTACGCCCCCCTCCACAGCCGCTGTAGAGCGATCTGTTGACGAATGTGTTGACTACACACACTACCATTCCATTGTACTTACTAGTGCTAGCGCTCACCACTCAAAACTGATCCGTTGTCGATGTTCCAAAAATGTTCCAACAACTATTGAACAATGGTCACTTTTATGATACTTGAGATATGACATGCAACGTTCCAACTTTGTTTGATTGTTTGTTTTTTGAAGTGTTCTTGACAATGTCTTGCAATTTCGGATCAGAGGACTTGATAAGTAACCGTGGGACTTCTATAAAGTCATCGGGGAGGTTCTATTTTAAAGTAATCCATATAAAATTTCCAAAATCCCTAATTGCAAGATGTGTCTTTAATAATAATGCAAGTCGTATAAGTTAATTAATTGCGACGCGATGCTCTTAGAGCCTATTATCTCTAAATCTTCTGTGACCTGTGCCTGTGCCAGTGTGCGCGTCGTTTTGCCTGCTGATAATGGATTGATAATGATGCGCAATGTCGGCATTTGAGCGCATTTTTTGGCATCTCGCTGATGATTGACAATGTGCCGAGCCACTGGTTTTCGAATTGTGTGTAACTTGCTAGCTGGAACGATTAGTGGACCCCTTTTTTTGCTCTCTCACAGACTACAGTTCTCACCACCGTCAACCTCAAATTAAAAAAAAAAAATAAACGTACTCTGACTATACGAAGTGTAAACCCTCATTAACATGTAAACCTACTCGTAGTAGTGACACTCGCTGTGGTTGGTAAGTACGAGTAGCGAAAACCTCAGAACAATGAGGGCGACAGGAAGGCAGGCAGAGCCCACACAGTCACAGAGGCACATACGACAGATTCTTCTTCCAATTTTCTCTCCCCCTCGCACCTTCGACAACTCCCCGTGTGTAGGTGGCGCTGTTGTTGCAAGAACACAGCTGACGTCATCGTTGTGTGCTGACCAAAAAACGCCTGTGTGTATTCTGTTGCAGGGGTGACCATCTTGCTCTCGTTGACCGTGTTCCTGAACCTCGTGGCAGAAACCTTGCCCCAAGTATCTGACGCCATCCCTCTGTTAGGTACACGCCATTGCACACCGATTTTGTCTCTCTCTTATAATTCTCTGTCTGAACATACTTGCTTGCCGAAACAACAAAACTACTCCCAACTAAACGTACTTCTAAAATATTGCCAGCCAGATGCGCTTTTTTGCGTCGCTTTTCCCCACACACATCATTGTTTATTATGTGTTTGTGTTGCATTCGTGGGCACCGCGTGCGTGTTTGCAAAATATTACCCCACCGACATCAAACGAAGCAAACATGTAACCAAATTACATTTAGTTGCATTAATTCGGCAAAACATGTGCATACATTGATGAGATCACAGGGGAAATGTGCTTTTTTATATTTCACTGCAGGTTTTTCGTTATTCGTGTTTTTTACATTTTATTTTGCTGCGCCTGTCCTTTGCCATTTTTTGATGTAATGGGTTTTTCTTACCCGCTTATGTTTCCCAATATTTGATCATGATCAAAGCGTTTTTAATCTTACGCATTCAAAACAAAATTCCAGGTCACTGAAAACATATTTGCTTCTCCGAGATGTTTCTCTTTCGTCTTAAATGCACAATATTCAAATACTAGCTCGTTTCCAAAATGTCCGGATCCTAACAAGATTAGGTTAATTTTTGTTTGGCGCCAACTTTCATCATGATCAAAATCCAGTAATGGACCCTTATCTCTATCTCATTTTATCTTTCTTTTTTGTGCAATCATAAATCACAAGAACACAAGACTTAGGTGGAAGAAAGTGCCCAATACTTGGAAGCAGCCCCGCCGTTCTGCGCTTTCTCATCCCCGCCCACCGTCCGCTCCCATCAACGTCCAAACACCGCTCCCGTTCACATCCAATCAGTCCCGACATTTCCGCTCTGAATAATGAGTCTAGGTGTACTCTAAGGGGCCCTCCCACTAGGAGAGTACGATCACCTGGGTGTGTGTAGGCCACCCGCCCGACCCCTCGTTGACGCACACGCTGTCTGTTCGCAGGTGTCACGATCCTGCTCTCACAAACCGTATTCTCGCTGCTGGTGGCAAACGTGATCACGAAGACCTCCGAAGCGGTGCCGCTGATAGGTTAGCGCCCTCTATCCGAAAAAAGCAAACAAATCACCACACCCCCTCTCAAAAAGAAAACCAATTGCACAAACACCAGCCCCCCCTCACACCGAAGGAGAGCTAATCTATAATGCAAATGTTCTTCTAGCGGACTGTCCTGAACTGATTGAACTGCGCCATCTCTAACGTCTTTACTACGAGTTGCTTTTTAGTTGCACACAGGACCACATAACCTCAACTAAACACTGTCACTTTAATGCAAACCACAAACGAAACACAAAAATTGCTTATTATCTTCTACTATTTTCATTTTTGTTTCAAAATCAATGCGTGATTCGAAACGTAGCTCACTTTCCAACACTTCACTTAACTTCACCTTCTCAATGAGATGAAAAACTGCTTCAATTAGCTGTGACTCTAGCTGACGGAAACGATGTGTGGTCTCGAGGTGATAAAACTTACGCTCTAACGCAATACAGCAAAAGGTAAAAGCTAACTAAGATAAACGCATAACCTAAAAACTCGACCCTGTCACATTCCACATCAGGCCCACCTCCATCCACGCCCCTCAAATTCGCCTCAAATTCATAACCGCGCAATTCTCCCTTATTCCCCTATTGTCCCTGCCTCTCTGCCAAAACTGCGAACGCAAATCGAATTGGAAAACTTTCCAAGTATCGTGGCTCTTCTTCCACCTTCGTATGCAGAATCAATGATTATACTCGCTAAACTTGTATACTTGCAACTTCTCCAAAAACATATTTTCAATTCACGCTGCTTCCGAGGCAAGGCGTATCTGAACCGAACGTTTCCCGCTTTCCGTGCAGATATCGCCGTCCTCGCTTACTGTACAAAAAAGAAAACCAAGCGATAAACTTCTAAGCTAGATACTTATGAAAAAAAAATATCAAAACGCTGCTCTGTCTGTCAATGTCGTCCGCTTTTGACATTCGCATCACACCTCTTCAGAACTATCTCTCTCTTATCTCAATTATCATCCGATCGCATTAACGCATTTTAACTCCCACTAAACTACAGAAAAAAAATATGCAACTAAAACCTTTCTCATAAAACGATAGCATGAAACTCACGCATGGAAACTGTATTAAAGAGGTTAACAAACCTTCTCTAAACATAACCTAATCTAATTTGACTATAACCCTACTCTTAGTGACATCTAGTGGAATGCGTTTGATAGCTTTCCTGTCTAGGAATGCAATTTCCCGATACTAGAGAAAAGAAAACTGTAAACAGTTAGCTTATCGTTAGTTAGACTTCAAACAAAAATAAATAGATAAACCCTTAATTTCTCACTCCATTAATCTCCCTGAAGCTCTCATTCAACTCCAAAAAACCCTTTATTTCATCGACAAACTAACCAATAAAAACGGCAATGGATTTTGCTGCTGAACTAAATTTTTGCACCAACATAAACTGCTGAATGTAATGCGAGATGTTATTCGTAATTCGCTATATAAACGTCATTTCTAAGTGTTTTAACCTAATCGCACCCATAACTAAATATGCAAGCTTGAAATGTGTACATTTTTGTGGCCATTACTAAACGTTTCTAAATGTAACACCACGTAAACTGACCTCGGCCCCTCAAAACAGCCTCCAAAAGAACACGCCAAATGGCCGACAACCGTCGCCATTTGGCGTATGCATGCAAATTTGCCTCAGTAGTATTCTTAAAACCGAATCTAGCTCACGAATGCTATCACTTCTGTGTTTCATGCTACTTTTACACAATTTACTGTTGTCTATTTTGCAGTTTCTCTTTGTAGTCATTGTTCCAAAACGTTACTGCATTTTATTTTCATTGTACTTTAACACTCCTAGTGATTATTACTGTGTGGATGTGAGTGTTGGGAGAGCGTTCAAATCATTTGTATTTTTACGATCATCAAAACGGCAAAGTTTCAAAATTATACGCCTCAAGTTGGGTCGTAAATCGCCCGCGCGCTGAAACAGCTGCCATTGCGTCGTGGCGCAAAATTTCGAAACTTTGCCGTTTTCAGCAAGTGCGCGTTTTGTGAATGTTTTCTCGAGTGTACTGGCAATGTGAATGGGTGAATGGTGTGGAAACGGAGTGTGAGCCCCATGATTCTTCGTTTGCCTGTTTTTTGGAGTTTTTGGTTTGTGGCGTTGTTTGTACACTTTGTGCGCGTAGTTAGTTAGCGAAAGATCGGCGCACTGTTTTGCTGGGCGGTGGGTGTGCTAATGGCAATGCGGCTGTGTTGCAGGCACTTATTTCAACTGCATTATGTTCATGGTGGCATCGTCGGTGGTGCTCACCGTCGTCGTGCTGAACTATCATCATCGGACGGCGGATATTCATGAGATGCCGCAATGGGTGAGTTTTGAAACACGCGCAATTTAGGATTATTTCTAATTTGCTTTACCCTGCATAGCTGATATTAACTAAAATATCAACTAAATCGCTTGATTGGAAAGTATTGAATATCGTTGGCGTTAATTAACGTTGATTCTGGTCTGTAATCAATTTTGGGAGTGGATTAGGTCAGCTGGCGTTAATTAAGAGCATTAAATCTATTCCCAATTAATACAAAAGGTAGATTAGGTTACATTAGATCAAATTGTGACATTCTTAGAATAATTTCTTTCTTCTGGGTTAGGTTAGGTCAGGTTAGGTTAAGTTAAGTTAAGTTAGGTTAAGTTAAGTTAGGTTGAGTTAGATTGAGTTTGGTTAGGTTGCGATGTTAGAGTAGTTTATTTCAGCAAGGTTAGAATTATTAGGTTTGCCTGAAAATAGTAAGATAAGATATTCTACGAATAACTTGTTAAGGTTAGTCAAGCAAAACAAAATTGCTTAGTTCACTACTAAATAATTTGAATTGGATTGAATCATTTTGGTGAATAATTTTAGTGACCAAAATGAAGTGATCAACACGACTATGAGTTACTATAACATATATTAGAGTGGTTATTCCGTTATAAGAACCATGATTAGTTCGATTAATTCTACTCGAGTTCATCTGACTGAACATGTTACTTATGATCTTAGCCCTTACAGTAACCCTTTAACCCTTAGATAACCCATTGCTCGTTTAACCTGAAAAATAGTTCGTGCCCTGGTAGTTGGCAAGTTAAAGATTAATAGTTAATTTAAAATGTCAGAAACCAGCGTGTTTCCGTCAAAAACTTTTAGAAAGTTGTATTACTTTATGTTTGAACACATTTAATTTGATTTCTATCAAGCGCATAACTACAGAAAATATTGTATTTAATAAGGACCCAAATCTTTTTAACTTTAAATATGTTAAACTGGTTGCAGTCAATTCACATTAATATGACTGTGAATAGTGGGTTGCATTTTTTGTTGCAATTTGTAGCTATTTAAAAAAAATGTCACAAAGTTGGTTATGATGTATTGATGGTGTTTGTTTGCTGTAGATAAAAACAGTGTTCCTGCAATGGCTGCCATGGTTCCTCGGCATGAGTCGGCCGGGCAAGAAGATCACGCGCAAGACGATCATGATGAACAGCCGCATGAAGGAGCTGGAGTTGAAGGAGCGCTCGTCGAAGAGCCTGCTCGCCAACGTGCTGGACATCGACGACGACTTCCGCAACGTCTCCGCCGGCGTGGGCGGCGGCAACACCGGCTCGATGTCGACGACGACGAGCCTCGGCGGCGGCGTGGGTGGCGGCGCCGCGACCGCGTACGGCATGCGCCACCATCCGACGACGATCGAGGACGCGGCGCTGCCGGCGTCGGGCACGCAGCGCGACCTCCAGCACATCCTGCGCGAGCTGCAGTTCATCACGAACCGCATGAAGAAGGCGGACGAGGAGGCGGAGGTGATCAGCGATTGGAAGTTCGCCGCGATGGTCGTCGACCGCTTCTGCCTGATCATCTTCACGATGTTCACGATCATCGCGACGGTGGCGGTGCTGCTGTCGGCGCCGCACATTATCGTGCAGTAGTGAATCGTTTACGGGCGCCACCATCGCCACCGCCACCGACATTACCACCAACGCCGCCGACAGCAGCCGCCAGTCAACCAAGCAACACACAAAACACCGCCAGCACCCACCGCCGAACGCCAGCGAAAGACATCCGAAGGAGAAACAGGACGAGCGCAAGCGCTTGCGAAACAATAGATAGACTATTATTATAATAATAATGAACATTTACTGTGATACACAAAAAAAAACACCTCGTGAATAATGATCCACGAGTTTTTCTTTCATACATCGGCCAAGGCATTCAATACCAAAAAAAGCAGCTCTACAGGAACAAAGAGGAAAAACACGAGGTAGGCGAGAGAGTGGCAACTGGTAACGCTCAACTATAATATTACCACTTTAACGTTCGCAACGTTTTATCGATAAGACAAACCAAGTATTCAGCAAAGTAATCCATTGTACCAGGTAGAAATGTATTATAAACACACACAAACACACAAAATTTCAAAGATTGCAGAAATAAGCATAAAGCATAAAACAGCCAACAAGCAAAGCAAAAAAGTGGCGGGAAAATCCCCAAGATGGCCGCCGACAGACGAAAAACCACGAGACACAGAATATATTACCGCGTCTAACTTTAAATCCTAGCGTAACGTAAGTAAAATATCCTGCAGCAGCAAAATTGAGAGTAAAAAAAACAATTGAAAGTACACACTCGCACCCGCAGTGCGTTCTCAGAAACCAAAAAAAGCAAACACGTTGTTATTGTAAACCACGTAACTTAAGTCAGACATACAAGCGTACCACACCTAATCATTAACTAAGCATTACGAAGAAAAAGAAAAGAGAAACGTACGTTCTGTTTTCAAAAACAAATAAATCATATAAACTTTAATTAACGTTTTGATAATTAAGTAAAATAGAGATATAACGAATATCGACCGCGGTAATGTATATTTGATAACACCGAATTTAAAACTTGTAAAGTTTACGTTCATTAAACATATTTAAACAAAACAAAAAAAAGAAAAACGGCGACTGGTAGACGGTTGAACTCTTTAAGAATTAAATGGATTTATATATGAAGAAAGAATAATTAAAACACGTTTTAATTGTATAATAAAAGATTTTAAAGAAATGCAAAGACAAAGCAAAATGAAAGCGAATAGAGATATATTATTAAAGATTATTAAACAAATTGTAAAAATATTAAACGGACACTCACTGCGATTATAAGCTACATTTTAACAAATAAATGAGGAAGCGCGATGAGATGTAAAGCGTCTTAGGCGCATACACAGAATATTTTATACGGACGACAAATCCACCAAAAAAAGAAACAATTATGATAAAAAAAGCTACGCGCTGGACACGTGTTGACCTTCAGGAATTAAGAAATACGTGAACCGGCGGCGCGGTACACCCCCCGTTGTTATAAACGCACGACGCCGCGCGTAAGTCATTTGCGCATGCGCAGCTCCTAACTATGCGGCTGCGCATGCGCCGGTGACTTAACACGTGGCGCCCTTATTATTGCTCAGGCCGCGCCGCCCGTGCCCACACACTCACCGAAACCACTCGCCACGTGTTCAGGAGCGCCGATAAAAGCCAAAAAAATAAACGCAAAAAGTTTTAAATAAACAAACGATATTATGAAAGTACCCTCTTTCCGAAAAAGAAAAACGCTGCGCGAGCAGCACGCGCGCATATCGCTCGCGGCCAATCGCAACGCCTCCGTCGACCGCGCATGCGCACCGCCACCAAGAGAGAAAAAAAAACGTATAACGTATAACATATACACGATTGCTCACTATTTTTGTTACACAAACTAAATAAGAACGATTTGCAAGTAAATCGAATAAAAAAACGTTAAACTAAGTGTAAATTAACGCATTAGACATATGGAAGGAATGCAGCGCCACCTAGGGGCGGGTAGCAGTGAAATTAGGACGCGAGATGGCACACTTGTATACATTTGCAAAAAAAAAAACAACAAACTATAACCAACAAAAGGGTCGTCGTCTTCCTAAAAACCAAAAACTATTAATTATTAAACACACGATGCAGCCAACAATCGTTATACGCGTTTCGATGAGAAAAACACCGCGTGTTTTTTGCAAATCTCACTGATTCTACTGTATAAAGAAAATTTAAAAGAAAGATATTTAAACAAAAGGGAAAATCGGTATATATATATTTGTATGTCACTTGATTTTTGTACAAAATGTCCGTTTGTCTTTCCGTTCATATCCAAGTTTGAATGTTCCACGCACATTTTTATACTTAAATGAAGAAGAAGCATTTCCAATACGAACAACCAATGCAAGGTATTGCAAACAACATACAGCTGCGAATTGTTAGCAGTTAGGTCCATAGAAGAATGCATAGGCAAACTATCTAGGCGTAGTTTTTTCTAGGTGAATAAATCTCGTGTGTTTGCGCATAAGTTTTCACTTTCTTACCAAAACATAAAATATAAAAATAAAAACAAATAAATAAATAAAAGCACCCCATAAAACTCGTCGCATTAATAACCACTACGGATTCATGATAAAAGCCCAAAAAGAAAGACTTAAAAATTCCACACTAAATAAGATATCAACTGAATAACGTTTATACACAATGTAGATACGCGTGATTAAAATATACATGTAAAGAAAATCTTTTTAAAGCAGACTTTTAACGAGAGCAAAAAACTTTTAACACTTACTGGAGGTTTTTGGCGTGTGAGAGGGAAAACATAACGAAACGAATTAAAGCACGATATTTAAATCAGCGTTGTTGCAACACGTATTTGAATAAATATTCACTCAAGAATGATGTATTATAAAGCGAATTTTTAATATTGCGAGGTGCAAGTGTTCGTATTTTGCATCTCCGCAGTGCAATTGTATAAATAACTAATAACTAATTATCATACACAGTTGCGTGCGCGGTGTGCGCTTGTGTCGGGGGGCGGCGGATGCGTGGGCGGCGGTCATGCGAGCGAAATGCGCGGCGCGTGCTGAGCGTCATTTTATATCATGTACCATTTTTAATATAATATTTAAGAGAATAAATTGTAATAATAAAATTGTACGATAAAACACACACGATACATACACGGTCATAAAACACGCGACATTCTAAACACTAAACGAAAATTTTCATCTTCTACATCTTAAGAGAACTTAGTTTTTATGAACGCTTTTGTTGGATACTTCGTTTCATCACACTTCAAAAATGATATCATTTGAAAGATATCTAAGTCCTTCTTAGAATGATATAAATATTGTTTAGATATACTATCTAATATTTAGATAATCATAACTTTAGTTTTTTTAAAGATAATCGCGATAAACTGAAAATTTATTTGAAACCTTTATAACTTTGTTATTTTTAAAGATAGAGAAACAAAACCGGTGTTAAATTGAAGATAATTAACTTATCTTTTAATTAACATCAAATTTGATTCTATATTACTCTTGATAATATGGTTATTATCGATTTATTAAAGTAATTTTAGATAAACTGTTAAATTCTTAAAAATATTTAGTTTTTGGAATATTCTAGTCTTAAAATATTTGAAAAACCATAATATTTATACTAATGTAAACATGCTTTAATCATCTTTCAAATGATATCAAAATAATGCTTATCTGATAATTAGTATTATTTTTTAGTGTGTCTCAAACGAAGTATTCCATTTCTAAAGATAACGCACACTAATTTTTCAAAATATTTCTTTTAAAGAAATGAATCTTAACAATGTAAAAACAATGTAACTTCGAATTTTCCATCTTGTAAAACTCTATCTTAATCTACTACTAACACTATCAAGTTTAGTTTAACCTATACGACTATATGCAACCAAGTATACACTACTTCTTCAAAATACTTCATACAACAAGTAAAAAATTAATTAAACTCTAATTAAACCCTTTTATCTTTATGTGACTCTAACAAAGTTGGTATCACATTAAAGGGAATTAGATCCTCTTTAATTTGGTACTACTTTTCTGGTTTTAAAACGTATAGTTTTTGCTAAAACACAAGTTGAATGAAGTATTTCTATATAAACGAATAACGCACACTATAAAACTTTAAGTTCAATACTCCTAATCTTCGCCGACAGAAAACAACACAAAACAAAACTTAATCAATTCATCCATATATTTGAGCGTGTGTACGAGAGCGTAATGTGCGTGAATCTGTGAACAAATGTGTAGAAACTTAGCATCCGCAGACGATTAACCGCGAAACCAATGCAAAACACTGCGCAAACAAATCCCTAAACTTCGTCCACAAAAAGCGCGCAAGGCACGAAATAATACAAAAAAAAAATACATGGACGAAACTAAACCAGCAGAATCATTAAATCGTAATTTCTTAAAAGAATGCTAAACTAAACGAAACGAACTGATACATAATACATTTTTAAACATGTTCAAAGAAGGCAAAAACCAACCGTAAAGAAAATACTACTCATTTTTTGCGCTACAATTTGTTATTGCTTTTCGACAAATGCTTTAACTACGAATAGTTGAATGGAATATTGTTACGTTTCTTGTATTCTTGTATGTTGTACAAGTTTTGACGATTTTAAAGTTTGTCCTACGTTTCCTCATGTGAATGCTATCTCAACGCTAACTATGTGCTGCTAGAAATGAAGCAAAACCTTTAAATTTTGACAAAGACTTAAACAAAACGAGCTATAAACAAGCGTGTTTCTTTCCTCACCGCAGAGTGAGGGGAAACCACGCCGAACTAAAACAATGTCCAACTCTTTTATCAAAGATTAATCATTAACAACTCTATCTATAGAAAGTACATTATAACATTAGTCAAATTGCTGAAGAATAATGCAAAAAAAAGATGTGTAGCCAAAAAAAAATTAGAATACGCTGAGATATGTCAATGAAGACGAAGAAAATGACACAAAACGATGCAGACACGCATGCGTAAAGGAATAATGCTAGGAAGATATTATAATGTTTGCTCCCCTAAAATTTCCTCCTCCTCGATGAAAAACCTGCGCAAAATTTAAGCGACGAAACAAGCTCACACTCTTTACGAAAAAAAACACACACTCACAAAACTATAATGAAAACAAGAACGAAATATAACGCAACATCTTCTTGAAAAAATCGCTTCGTTGAGATAACCGCTAGAAGTTAGTGAATTATAATCGATTGTAAGTAATCTACGTTGTGTGATTTCTATTTTGCTACATGATTTTTTAAATTTGCTGTTTGTGATTCGATTCGGTTTTTGGCGAAAACGGGTTCAGGTTTGATTGATGCGGCGGAACGATGAACGCACAGGAGCAATATATCAGCGCTGGGAAATCTCCCAACCAATCTTCATCATGTGCTCAATGAAACCTTTGGTCATGTCAATTCTCGATTGAAATATTATTGTTGACATATTATTGTCTGTTTTTGCGTCTTTGTGACGACGGCGTTGTTTTGTTTTCCGTTTCGGGGGCGTTCTGGTAGCGCCCCCGCTGGCGATTGTTCACACATGGGAAATATTACTGAAAATAAACTGATACTGAATACGCTGTGGCTCACTGTTGACGATTTCGATCGACGTTTGATTGTTTTTCTATATATACATATATAAATATCGACTTTGATCGGGTTTTATCGAGTTTGAAGCTCTTCGGTTTACTGCTCGTTCTTACATAATCTACGATGCTGGTATAAATAGATGAGTTATGTGAATAAATGTAAACGTATGGTTGAAAACAATAAACGCAGAATTCAGTTTTTATTGTTGTCGTATTTTATTTTCGTGTTGTTTTATTTCATAGGTCAAGAATTCATAAGAAAGTCATCATTGACATTTTCAAACTTTCTTGTTGACTTTTATCAGTATTTTTTCAATATCTATATGTATATAAGCATATTAAAACCATCGCAGCAAATGTTGCCGTTGCTCGATAGTGTGCACAATACAAAAGCGTTGTTCACATTATAGAAATGTTTACTTAAGCAAACATTATTTAAATAATAAATGCCTGAGTAAGTAACGCTTCAATAACAACATGTTTTTGTCATCGAGCGTACGAATTGTTTGATTGTTTACGATATCGCCGGTCCCGTTTGATCCTATAGAACAAAATGTGTGTTTACATTAGCGCAAATGTTTTCATTATCCCGTATTTTCATTCTCAAACGTCTGCTAATTGGTAATCAACAAAGTCATGAATTAAAAATATAAAAATAATGTAGAAACATTTTCCTGTCAAAGTCTACCAACTTTTCGACAAAAAATTTCTTTTGCCAACTTGGAGTGTGAATATCTCAGAAAATATTTTTATCTAAAATATCAAATTTTTAGGAGACGTGTTTTAACTGTCTGAGAACATATTCTGAAAGTTTTAATCAAAATGATTATTGTTCTCACCTAACTTCTAAGTCAACTTTGAATGTAAATATCTCGCAGTAACTATTTCTTATAAAAAGCTCAAAATTTTGGGAGATGTGTGTTAACTATATAAGAATATATTCTGAAAGTTTCAAACAAAATTAGCGGTTGGTTTTCTTGCCGCCGCAGAAAAACCTATAGAAAATTTTATAGAAAATGCTATAGGAAATCCTATAAGAAATCCTATAGGAAATCCTATGGGTTAAGTCAAGTCATGTCAAATTAGATAAAGTTAAATTATATCAGAATAGATTAGTTTAAATTCGCTCAGAAAGGGTTGAGTTAGATTTGGTTAGGCTAGGTATAGTTAGGTTAAGTTAGACCTAACATGACTTAATTCAACCTGAGTCAACCTAGTTTAATCTGAGGTAACTTAGTCTAAGCTAATCTAATAATCAAACCTATCATATTCTTACTGATGCTAACCCAACTTATTGTTAGCTTAAACCAACTTCAACAGAACTAATTTATACTACTATTTGCCAATCTAAGGTTAGGTTGAGTTAGGCTTCAGTATGAATATATCAGGACTGATTAGATTAGGTTTGGTAAGATTGAGATGGATTAGATGATATTAAGTAAAATTTGATCAGATTAGTTCATATTAGGTTAGAATGCGCTAGATTTGGCTAGATCAGGTTAGGTAAGGTAAGGTTAGGTTACGTCAAGTTTAGATAAGTTAGATTAGATTAGGTTAAGTTAGGTTAGATTAAATTAGGTTGGGTTAGGTTATGTTAGGTTAAGGGGGGATTACAGTCTAGACGGTCGTTTTCTACCGGTTTTTCAGGAATTTTTTTTGGGTGAACTAAAACACTTGGGACCTTCCGCTTTTTTGCATTTTGTTTATTGTCTAAAGG
>JAODGA020033340.1:0-10015 GCA_027574885.2 Drusilla canaliculata | reverse complement strand
GAAAACGCTAAATACCGCTTCTATTTCAAAGCAATAGAACATGGGAGTGTGTATGGCGCAATGCGTAATAACAGTATATAGATTCGTTTTTATTGCATATATCGTCGTTTCAAAGCCAGAAAACGCTAAATACCGCTTCTATTTCAAAGCAATAGAACATGGGAGATTGTATGCCATTTCATTATCACCTTGTAAGTATTCCTCCTAGTCAAACAAGTGCAATCAAGAAAATATACCAACCAAAATGATGAGATAAAGTAATGAGTGTACATATGTACAAGATGTACAAGAGGGCATTTTCTTAAGATACCCAACTACACTCCCTGCACATACTAAAATATTCTAAATGGCTGGTTTCTATAATTTATTTATATAACTGCTCTTCATTTGGGTGCTTCAGACGGCTTACTGGCTCTTCTCCATGAGTTGGCGCGGCATTTTTTTACCATTCAGGCCATTAATCAGATTTTTCACCGCCAGCATCGCCATATTGTTGCGGGTGAGATACGTGGCGCTGGCAACATGCGGCAGAACCACGACGTTGCTCATCTTGAACAGCGGGCTGTCCAGCGGCAGCGGCTCCGGCACGGTGACATCCAGCCCGGCGCCGCCGATGCGCTTCTCCTTCAGCGCGTCGATGAGCGCCTCGGTCACGACGTTGTTGCCGCGCGCCGTATTGACGAAGATCGCCCCCTTCTTCATCTTGCTGAACGCCTCCTCGTTGAATATATCGCGCGTGTGCTTATTGAGCGACAGCAGGCAGATCACGTAGTCGCTCTTCTGCAGCAGCTCGTCGAAGCTGACCTTGCGCGCGCACACGTCCGTCTCCACGTGCTTCTTGCGCGTGCGACTCCAGTAGAGGATCTCCTTCGGCTCGAACGGGTAGACGCGCGCCGCCACCGCCGCGCCGATCGCGCCGCACCCGACGATGCCTATCGTCTTATCCTTGATGCCCGGCCCACACATGAAGTACGGCGCCCATGTCGTCCAGCCGCCGCACTCGGCCTCCTCGCTCGCCTCAATGATGCGCCGCCCTACGCACAGCATCAGCCCGATCGTCATCTCGGCCGTCGCGGCCGTCAGCACGCCGGGCGTGTAGCCGATCTTGATGTTCTTCGCGTGGATCGCGGGCAGGTCCAGATGGTCGAAGCCTACCGACATCGTCGAGATCACCTTCAGCTTGGAGCCGGCGGTGTCGAGCACCTCCTGGTCGATCTTGTCCGTGAGCAGAATCAGCAGGCCATCCTGGTCGACGCAGTGCTTCAGGAGTTCTTCACGAGGTACCGCACCCTTGCCCTTGTAGCTGGTCACCTCACAGCTGGAAAATAAATAACTTATTAGGGTACCCGGATCGATGGGCATCGATGGGTGCCACTCACTGCTTGTGCAAATATTTCATTGCAGCTTTATCCAACTGGCGTGTGAGGTAAATTTTGTGTTTGCGTCCGCCCTTGCCCTTGCCCTTTGCATAACGCCGAACGGGACGTATGCCCGACCGCAATGCGGTACGGATCGTGTTTTGTAAAAATCTGCCAAACATGGACGCGGCCATATTTTTATTATATAAATTAATTTGGATTTAACAGCGGATTATTTTTGAATATATTAATAACTCTAGCTTTCCAGTTTGTAATAGGGTGATATTACAATAGGAACCATGAGATATTAAGATGAAATTCACTGAATAAACGGAACGATTTGGACACGAAAATTTAGACAGGTCGGAGACGCCGAATGGAATGATAATTTTACGTTGTGCAGCTGACAATTAAACCTAGGAAACTCGATTTATGGCACACTGCGACCCTGTGAGAAACAACAGCAAAAGTTTTAAAAGTTTTGCAAACATTGGCATACTACGATTTTACCGACAATACCAAAAATTCCATTCAAAAGTTCAAGTAAAACTTTAAAATCACAGAATAAACACTATAAACCTAAGCTATTGCTTAATATAACCTCATTTCACTCACAATCAGCTGAGTTGGAACAAGTTTTGTGTGTGAATAAAACTGACACACAACACAAGCCTAAGCAGAGCTGTTTTTAACTCATCTTCAAACTGATAACGACACTCAGACTCACACCATTACAACTTCATACAAATGAAAGTCATATTAAATAATGTATATTCTTTAATCTTTTAATCTTTAAAGTGTTTTACAAATTGCACTTTAATTGCATATTTTGCTAGCTAATTACAAGCAACTGTTCCTTACAAGCTACTTAATCTACTTCAATTTAATTGAATTGTAAGCAATATTCGCTTAAGTACAAGAGTCTTTAAATAATTGAACACTTATGTGTAAACATTTTACGCAAACAATATCGCTATACTGGCATGTTAAGCGCTCAATTTCTTCGCCGAGCGCAACTTTTCGAAGTTCTTGCAGGCTCTGAAGGTGTTCTTCATGAGCATGGCGACGGTGACGGGACCGACGCCACCCGGTGCCGGCGTGATGTGGCCGGCGCGTTCGAAGCAACCCTCGTAGTCCACATCGCCGACGAGTTTCGACTTGCCCTCGGGTGTTGTGATCCGCGTGAGACCGACGTCGATGATACACGCGCCTGGCTTGACCATATCTGGTTTGATTAATCCAGGTACACCTAGAGGGCAACAAAAATATGATATGTAGAAAGATTTGATTAGAGTGATTGGGAGCGTTAGTCATACCTGTGGCTGTAATAATAATGTCTGCTGATTGGCAGTAGGAAACCAGATCTTCAGGCTTGGTATGACGATGGCACATAATTGCAGTTGCGTCTAATCCGGGCAACTCATTCCTGCAGTCGGCATGCAGCATTTGGAAGATGGGAAGACCGACGTTCTTCGAGCGACCACAAACAACAGCACGTTTTCCAAAGGTATCAATTCCAATTCTATAACAGAACAATAAATGAACAATTGAAAACAGAGGTTCTTCTAATGGCTTCTAATCATTTAGAAAGAGTTTGAAGGTAGATGAAGATGAAAGAACTTCAAGTAGGAACAGTTTCAAACTGATGAAGATTCTTGAAAATGAATTTGAAAGAAGAAAGAGATAATTACATCTTGATCAATTCAATCACAGCAAGTGAGGTAGCTGGAATGAATGTATCCATGTTAGCAACCAGCTTGCCAATGTTGGTCACATGGAAGCCATCAACATCCTTGTCCACGTGCACGGCGTTGCAGATCTCCCTCTCGTTGATGTGCGCCGGCACCGGCAGCTGTATGAGAATGCCGTGGATGTTCTCATCGGCGTTCAGCTCGTCAATCTTCGCCACCAGCTCCGCCTGCGTGATATTGCTCGGCAGACGCACCGTATCGCTGTCGATGCCCACCTCGCGCGAGGCGATCATCTTCTTGTTGATGTACGTGCAGCTGGCGGGGTCATCGCCGACGAGGATCGCTCGCAACCCCGGACGCTGCTTGCCCGCCGCCACCCACGCGTCAATCTCCGTCTTGATCTTGCTCTGAATCTCCGCGGAGATCTTCTTGCCATCGATGATCTTCGACGCCGTTCTGAAACAATTACGCACGTTTAGTAAGTAAGCACGTGTCAGCACGTGGCTTCGTCTTATTACGGCATGATGCTGCGCACCAAAGTCTGAACGTATGCAAAATGCCGCATTATTTCTAGGTTAAAAGCATGTGCTACGCGATTGAAAATTTTACCTGTTCTACGTTGCACACGTTGAAAAAGTCATTAAAAATCCCCTAAAGTCGAAACAATGTGTTAGGGGACATGACTAATCATTTTTTTTTAAATTTGTAATCGTTAGTATGTCGCTGTTTGTATGACTGAAGTCCACTTACCCGTTGCACTTTTCCATGTTGCGGAGTGAGTTAGAAGTTTGCAGTGGGAGGAGGAACGATTTACTGAGTAATGCGCACCTTGCTGGCCCAAGACGTCGAATGAGACTGATTGAGCGATGGCCGTGCGATGCGGCGTGGCTTGGCGGTCAACCCGGTTTGTCGGTCCACATTGCAGCCCTCCTAAATACGCATCTGCGGCGCTTTTTCGTGAGTTCAGTGACGCTGGTAGCTGCGAGCAATGACGCAGATTTCCGCGCTGGTTATCGACATTTATCGATGCGATAAACGCGCTCATTGCGCGAATTATGTCGATGCGGTGGCGTTGAGAAATTTGCGAGATAACGCAGCATCGCTCTGCGTGTGTGTCTGTCGGAATTGCAAAATTGTTTGCGCGTTGTTTGTTGCGTTTTCTCCGCGCTGCGCCTGTTGCTAGCTAGGCCCCCGAGACGCAGTGGAATCTTCCCAAATGGGAAGGAATGTGTGGTCGCGTTTCTGTAAGCGATGCGATAAGCGAAAATTGATCGTTGTGTGACATGCTGTTGCAAGACATTCAACGCGCGCTTGTAATCATAGACATGGATTGATTGGAGTTTCTATGAATTTATCGACGAGCAATTTTTATGTAACAGGATATCGTAATCGGGCAGCTATATTACATTCAGGCTACCTCCGAATCTCCGGACTTTGGGTTCGTCCAGTTATGTTCAGCAAGTTCAGATTTCTTTGCAACCCTATTGAAGAACAAACTTAGAAGATTGGTCCTCAAGAGAGAAAAAGGAGAGAAAATGTGATAAAGAATGAGATTATCAAGCAATATCAGCTATTTTCTTTGATCCATTAAACAATTTGAGTTATGTACTTTTGTGTTCATCCGTTTTGGGAAATGGCAAACCTAAGCCAGTCTTCACCTGTAACATCATTGATCAGGTAAAGGCTTTATGGCCAGATTCATATAGACAGATGTCAAGAGAGAAGAGAGAGTGTGGAAAGAGAAAGATTAGCAGAAACTTCAGCTGTTTTCTTTAGCTCATTAAACAATTTGAGTTGTGCAGCTCTAGAACCATCTATTTTGGAAAATGACAAACCTGAGCCAGATTTCACTTGTGACATCTTTGATCAGGTTAAGGTTTTATGGCCCGATTCATATAGACAGATTTCAAGAGAGAAGAGAGAGAGTGTGTGAAAGAGATGAGCAGAAACTTCAACTATTTTCTTTGGCTCATTAAACAATTTGAGTTGTGCACCTCTGGGTCCATCCATTTTGGGAAATGGCGATCCTAGGCCAGTTCTCACTTGTGACATCTTGGATCAGATTAAGGTTTCATTGCCAGATGTCAAAAGAGAAGAGAGTATGCGAAAGAGAGAAATTAGTAGAAACTTCAGCTATTTTCTTTGGCCCAATAAACAATTTGAGTTGTGTACCAGCTGGTACCAGGTACCATTTTGGGAAATGACTAACTTAGACCAGTTTTCACCTGTGACATCTTTGATCAGGTTAAGGTTTTATGACCAGCTTTATATAGACATATTTCTCCAAAGGGGATTCAATTTACCTCAAAGAGTTTCCGAAAAACTTGCCCCCGAAACTTAATCCCAAGTAAGAGAGACTCAGTGGAACGTCGTTGGACCAGGTTGTTTGCTTCACGCCAGGTTATAATAGGGTTAACTTGGGAAAAAATAAACCTAGTCCTATCAACTTGTTTGGAATTGACTTTTTTGCACAGTAATGTTTTTAAACAAAATTGTCTATTCATTGTCATCAACCGGAAAATAGGTTTCTGTTACAATGTCGCACGTAACGACAAATATTTTTCGCCAATTCCAGACTGAAATAAGTATTGCGCAAGGCAATGCGCGTGAGTTTTATCAGTCCCTCATACCTAAACTGTGTGCTAAAATAAGTAAGCAGCCATTTCGCCAATGTGGAATAGTGGCACATGGGGACAAGTTTGTTTTAATTGCGCCGCCGTTTAACGGTTCACGTGCAGCGAGCGCATCGCGCAAAAATCGCCGCGGTTTATTAACGCCGAAAACGAAAACATGGCGCAGCCTAATTAAGAACGGCTCCCGTTTGCTAATTAAATTAATTAGGCACTGATATGAAATTCCAATACGACGGCGGGCGTCCGGCCGCGCGCTTATTCACGTGAATATGCGCGGCCATAAAAAAAGAAAGTGCGTAGCCTGCGTTTTGCGGCCGGCCGTTCGCGTCGAATAGACTTGCGGGCAAAATCGCGCGGCCAGCGCCGCCACTTCAAGTGCGCGCAATTAAACGTTTCGTGGCAGCGCTAATTAATTAAATAGACGCCGCGGCGCACCGCGAGCTAGCAAGCGAGCGAGCGAGAGCGGCGGGGATGGGGCGTAATTGGAGAAATTCATTCATATGTGCACCGCGCGGCGCTACCGCTGTTGTGTGGTCAAGTCGACGGATGTTTCTATTTCATTGCCAATGCAACGGAACTCGAGCACAACGCGCGCTTCCTTGATTCGGTAGCTAATTACTTTCTTGCGTTCCGTATGCGCGCCGTGGTTTCGTGGGCGATAAGTGTGGATGCACATGTTTTAACCAATGTAGCCGTGCATTTTGTAATGAAATTAAGTCGCATTAGACATTACTTATACGTACGGTGAGGTAGGGCCACGAGAGCCTTGGCTATTTTTGATTCCCATTATATAAAGAGGTCTTAAAGTTACGTTTTCTTACGATAGGACACAAGTCGAATTAGATTGGACGTTAAGTCCAATAGGGGGAAGTTAGATCAGTTAACCATATGTTCCAAAATGAACCAAATACGTTCTTTCTAGTACTTTTGCTAAAGGAAATTTTAGACCTCAATTGATTGCTCCTGATTCAAACAAATCAGGTATGTTCAGGACCGGATTTAGATTTGATGAGGCCCCAAGCTATTTAAAAAAGTTGACCAGCACTGGGTATGTCCAGCTGTTGGTCCTTGAAGTCGAGAACTCTTTCTGGTCAAACTACAGGCTGAACAAAAACCATAGCTGAACAAGCTCCATAGTAGAAGAGAGAGAGGTCTGATTAGCATCTTTCGTATTTTTAATGCAAACATATTTTACCTATATGCGCTTTTATAGAAGTTTTTTAAAAGGGTACCATAATGAAACTATGGAGTTATTAAGTTTTAGACACCCAACTACACAGGTGGCTCGGTCAAACTGAGGGTGTGTCTTTAATTTACATTCTCATTCGTTTCATTTTTAAATTGAACTGAACATGCTCATATGAACATATAAACTTATGGCGATGTAAACATAAAATTATGCACATGTTGGTTAAGTTTAAATGAACGTATATGCTATATTTCAAAGTTATCATGTTAGTAAGAACTAAACAAGTTTTTGATGAGCTTCATTCAAGTTGGGATTGTGTCGACATTGGGGGATTTGGTTAATATCTGGTTGAAAAATCTTCACCACTTTTGAGTCCTGTCTTACAAAAAGGTCTCAAAGTTATATTATTTTTCCTAACATAACAATTAGGTAATAAGACTCAAGGGCTCATTTGATATGACCCATTTAAAAACTGTAGCTCCACAGCACAGAAAACAGAAAGATCAGATTCACACATGGCATTTTTGGCTCAAGGAATATTTCAAATAATTTGTATGAGACTGGTCCAGATTAAGAACCTTCAAAGCTATCTCTTAAGATGGTCTAAGGAGTCTTACAGTCACCTAGAATATGAAGAAAGTAAACGTAGAATAATTCAGTAAGAAATTTATTGTTTCTTAATAGTCTCATCCAGTAGCGTCATGTGGATTTTTCTTCTGAGAGTGCTTCTCTATTATCGTTCACATTATCGAGAAACTGCTGTATGTTGCTCGATAATGTGAACTATATCAAAGTGTTGTTTACAAGACGTGTTTACGTTAGTAAACGTAATTTAAATAATAAACGCCTGAGAAAATCAAGCACTAAAAACAACATGTTTACGTCATCGAGTGTACACATTGTTTAATTGTTTACGTTATTGCGTATTCCGTTTGATCCTATTGAACGAAAATTGTGTTAACATTAGCGCAATGTTTTTATTATTTTGTGTTTCCGTTATTGAATGTCTGTTAATTACTAATCAACGGGGTCGGGAATTAAAAATATGCAAACGTTCTAGGAAAATGCTCCTGTCAAAGTCTACCAATTTGTCGCAGAAAAGTTACCGCTAATATGTGAGTATCTCGGAAACTAAGAGCTAATTTTTTTAGAAGATGTGTTCAAAGAAAGTTTACATCTTTATTTTTATTTTAAGGGTACTGCAGCGCTCATGGACGAGCCGTGCCTGTTCCTATCATAAATTTTTATCACTTTTGCGTTTGTACAATTCCGAAAACGCATATCTCAACAAAGTGGGATTTTCTAAAGTGCTATCTTAAGCCGGTCAGTTTAAGTGAGCTTAACTGTTATTAGTCATAGAAGATGTATGTTTATCTCTTGTGGTAACTGCATATTAGCGGTAACTCCAGTTGTTTCGAGGAAGAGACAGAGTTGTTAGCTTTTTAATAATAGTTGATCTATATCATTTCCGTGGGGATTGTCCTGAGAGAGATATTGTTCTTGTTTGTTTTGCATGATTTATTAATGCATAATTGCATATCCTGTGCGCGAGCCGGACGTGCATGTGCAGGTAATAGCGCGTCGCATTCGCGCAGAATTCGCAATTCGCACGGGCGGAACGTAAATATTGTGTCGGCGACGCCAGCGACGTGACACAAGACGCGCCAGGCCGGCTGGGAATCGACGGTGCAAAGGTGCCGGAGGTGAATACGCAAAAGGTGAACGTGCGGGCGGGCGCACATACACACACTCACACATTCACTCAATGCGCAAAGACGATGCACGAAATCGCCAAACACGCGTACGCCATGCAATCGTAAATAATCGGCGCTGATGTAACGCGACTCTTTCTCTCTCTCTGCCCTAGTGTCGAAGCGCGCCGCGCATCCGAAGACACAGCACTTTCGAAACCGAAAGCACATCCGATTTGAAATAAACTTGCTGCGTTTTAATTTGTCACCTAATGGACGGCGCATTCCGATCGCATCGCATTGACCTCGGCATTTTCAGCGCTGAGCGCGTTTAGCGCTTGAGCCAAGAGTTGAGTCAAGAGCGTGCGATCGTGGGGAGGCAATCAAGGTGACGTCTGCTAACGAGGATGTGCTCGCGTTCCCAGCGTGCCACTCACCACAACTGATATAGTTGTGGTGCGCCAATGAAGATGCCCAATTGGATGATGATATCTTTGTGCGGTGAGTGCAACCGGAAGCAATTGAGAATCCTCGGTCTGAGCTAACAGACTACCAACATGGAGTTCCGTTTACCAAATGCCCATTAACTGCATTAATGCGGAGGTATTTTACTTAAATGCGCTATTATAGAAGTTCCTCGAAAGGGTACCATAATGGGACTATGGAGTTATTAAGTCTTGGCCACCAACTACACAGGTGGCCTAGACTTAAGAACTTCATAGTAGCTTGGTCCGGCTGAAGGTGCGCCTTCAATTTACATTCTCATTCGTTCCATTTCAAAATGGAACTAAACAAGAGTATATAAACATATGCACAAATGGAGATGTAAACATAAACAGTTGTGCAAATGTCGTTTTAGTTAACATGAACTTATATGCTATAAGTTTTCTTTTAAAGTTATCATGTTAACGAGAACTAAACAAGTTTTTGATGGGTTTCACTTAAGTTGGGACTGTGTCGATATTAGAAGATTTGGTTAATATTTAATGGAGAAACCTTGACATCTTCTATTCCTGTCTTACAAAAAGGTCTCAAAGTTATATTGCATCACATCCGGAAATGAACGAGATTTGTGTTTATATTAGCGCAATGTTTTCATTGTCTTATGTTTCCGCTATCGAACATCTACTTATTAGTAATCAGCGGGAACAGGAATTAAAAATATGGAAACGATCTGGGAAAAATTTCCGGTCAAAGTCTACCAACTTTTAGCAAAAAAATGTCTTTAGTCAACTTTGAGAATGAATATCTCGGAAGCCATTTTTATCTAAGAGTTCAAATTTTTAGGAGATGTGTGTTAACTATCTGAGAACATATTTTGAAAGTTTCAAACAAAGTTTACACGTTGGTTTTCGAGATATCTGTAAAAGCTGACATTCTCACAGACTCTTGAAGTTTGTATGTGTGAGCAAAATTTCAATTGTCTATATCTCAGAAACGAATTGAGATACTA
>JAODGA020033324.1:0-17512 GCA_027574885.2 Drusilla canaliculata | reverse complement strand
ATAGTATTTCTATCAGAGTGTGCCGGCGTGTTACGCTGAGCGTATTACGACGAACGCGGCGCACTAAAAACGCTGCTTAGGAAAACCCGCCTTTAGATATAGATATTCACTGAAAATATTTTTAATCTAATTTATCTAATATATATTTGTCTTAAGATGTGTGTTGGTTTGTTGTTCATAGAAATTTACATGCTCATAACTTTTAAAGTTATAATTATTTGATTTGAAACTTTGTCAAAGTATTCCTAATTTCTTGATGAACATCTTTCTCGCAGGAAGTATGCTCAGGTACAATTTTGGTCGCAGACACTTTTAATGCAAAAAATAAAGCATGCATTTACTTGACTTTAAAATTTCATTAACAATTCATCTTTTTTATCAGTTTTTTCTAGGTATTAGGCATAGCTAACGTATATCCTGTAGATTTAAAAAACATAAAGCTATTTGTACTAACATTGTCTGAGATATCGCGATTTTAGTTTTATAAAACACGAAATTATGATCGAAAACTTGTCCGTCTGAACGTTTAATTTTAATTTCTTTTCAATTGATTGAAAAGTCGAATCAAAACAAAAAACATATGGAAGCATACAGAGTTTAATTTTCTATAAGGTTATATTGTTTTCCGACATTTTTAACAAAGTTTTAAAATTTCAACTTTTGTCTCGGTGTCGACGGTCGTTTAGCCGCTGTTCGAGTGCATGTCTGCTTTTAGAATCGGGACCCTCAATTATATTTACATTTTCTATTTTTTATAAAAAATATGGTAATAAATGAACCAATGGTTGTAACGTAATACAGATTTTAGTTTAAATGAAAGCTTACTTCATTTTTAATTTCATTTTAAGAAATTATCAAACGTAATTGTTTGAACTTAAAATTAAAAATTTGTCAGTTTAATTAAAAAAATAGTTTTATAAAATTATAAAAAATAAAAAAATAAACTAATAAATACAAAATTATATAAAAAGTTGTAAATTTTAAAATTATTACTTGAATTAATTTTGTTTATGACAGTTTACTATCGGCAACACACAATACATGCATTATGTCCTACATTTTCCGAAGTTTTCCGCGAATGAAAAAACTAGGTATCAGGATAACATAATATTAAACAAGTGTAGCAAAGAAAATTAAAACACCGGTATATGGATGTTACTACGCTACACTGATAACAAATTATGACGTCGTTACAAACGTCTTATCGTGTTTCATGTCTATTTAAATAAATGACGCTATAATTACGCTTACAATTAGTCGCAGTGAAACTTACCCAAACATATTACAGAACATAATGAATGAAATCAATGCAGTAATAAAGACCAAAGGCTGCTGGAAAATCTTCTTAATCTGAACGAGCATGCATCCAATAAGCCGTTTAACTTTCCCAACGCATACTACATCGTCCCCATCAGTTTCCTGCATTTTTGCAACAGTAAAACCATTCGGTGCGATCAATTCTCTTACGGGAAAGTCCTCCGGTTTGCACCTGCGATTAGCGGCGTACATGCGCCGCAGGATTGCGAGCGCACGTGGGCGGTCCTTCTCCGCCGCGTATTTGGGACTCTCAGGTAGGAATATCAGGCAGACGGCAGCCAGGCACTCAGGAAGTGCGACAGCCGCGAGGAACAGGCGCCACGCGGGAATGCCGGCGAGCGCGGCAGGCGGGATCGGCAGGATGAGAACGGCGAGCACGGGCAGCAGGAGCCAGGCGCTCGTGTAGAACACGCCCGCATAGCAGACGCTCTTCGCGCGCTGCGCCGGCGCGTGGAATTCGGAGACGTAGTTGAACGTGATGCTGCCGGCGGCGCCGGTGAGGAAGCCGTTCAGGAAGCGGCACGCGCATAAACCCAGCAGGCTCTGTTGGAAAGCGCCCGCTAGCGTTGCAATGGCGGAGAGGAATAGCGTGTAGATGAGGACTTGTCGTCTACCGACCAAATCGGCGATGGCGCCCCACAGAAACGAGCTGCACACACCTCCAACGAGGAATGCGACGTTTAAGTAGCCAATTTCAGCGGCAGTTATGCCTAAATCACATTGTGCTGCAGGAAAAATGTACGAAGCTAGTCCGTTTTGCAGGCCGTTGTTTATTAAACATAGCGCGCACACTGCTACGAGACGATAATGGAAGAAACCATATCCTGAAAATAAAAACTTAGTTCTATATGTTTTAAATATTGTTTTTAAACTAATTAAATACAACTAACAATAAATATTAAAAAAATTATTATTATTATTAACAATCAAACAATTTAAATACATTGAAAAACTACATCCTTATATAAAGTTAATGGTAGCATATTTTTGTGTTGGACAGTGGAACGCCAAAATTTAGCTTATATAAACTTTTATAAACAATAAACAATAATAATAATTATAAAATAATCATTTTTAGTATAAGGATCAAATATTTGAAATACTTTAAAGCACTCTATTCTTATATGGAGTCCTCGGTAGTATAGTGGTGAGTATTCCCGCCTGTCACGCGGGCGACCGGGGTTCGATTCCCCGCCGGGGAGGCTTTTTTGTTTATTAACAATAATTTATTTTTATTTTTTATTGTATATTATCTTATTTATTTGTTATTGTTGTTAATCAATGCTTAAAACTGGGTTTTAGCTAGTTTTAGCTGTTTAATATCACTTGAACTTAAACTAGTGTTCCATTTATCAATTGTATAAACTAATATTGTTTACGTATCATATATCTATTAGTAGTTTAGTAAATCTGATAAACTAGTTCAGTGTTATTATCTTTGTTTACTAAACTTCTGAGACAAACATTTTTTTAAATCATTGTTATACTAAAAAGAAATTTATAATAACATATAGTTATTTATTATTTATTTATTTTTATTATATTTGTAGTGATTCTTAGATTTTATTTTAATTTAATGCCTTGTTGCCATATGTGTTGTTGTTGTAAGTGTATAATAAGAAATGAATTTATATATCAAATTTAGGTTATAATTGTTTTATAGCTAGCTTGACTAAAGTATTATATCTACCTTTAATTATGATAACTTAATCTAATTGTAAGTGAAACTGAATTAAGTCAACTTACGACATTTAAACTTTGTTAGGTTTTATAATATTTTAGGAAAGATGCAGATAATTAAACTTGTATACCTAACCTAAATTAAACCATATTGCATCTATTGAAGTAAATACTATAGTAGGGGTATTCACTCTCCGTGTTTTGTTTTATATCAAGAAAAAAGTGACAGAAGAGTGGTATTTGGCGTCGAAGTGTGTTATAAATTCGAGAAGTCGAAGCAAACCGAAGTTAGTCGAAATGTCAAATGTCAGATGATACGTCTAAATATAATCAAACATAATCTATGTTTGATTATATTTATTTTAAAATAAGTAATAATCGTAAATATAAAGTTGCAGAAAAAAACAAGAAAAATTAGATGAAAAAAAAGGTGATTAAAAAAATGCAAAAAGTTGCTTTTGAAGGTAATATTAAATTCTATGAAGGTCAAATTGGACAAATCTATATTACCCCCTCTCTGTTTTTTTCTTATAACACAGTAAGCACACTAGAAACTCAAGTTATTTGAATAACATTTAACAAATAACACAGAGAGTAAATACCCCTAGCTAGTATATATTTTAAGATAGATAAATTATGAAAATTAATTTAAGTTGTATAAGAGATATTAATTTACAAGAGCTTGTAAATAACAAATTACAATCTACTAGAACTTACAATTTAATCCAAATTATTGAAAATATTTAGAATTATTACAAGTTACAATAGGTCTTACAAAGACGTTAATTTTCTTTAATGTTTAAATATTTTAATACAAATTGTTATTCGCTGTATAACTACAAATCCAACAAAAAGGAAACTATCGGATTTATATTTGCTAAATAAAGAATAATTTATTTTAACATATTTTAAAATATGTAAAAAATTATTAGTCTTGTCTGTAAAACTTATCATAACTTAAGAAATTAATCTATATGATATTTTGTTGTTACAATTTTTTTTATTGAATTGAAAATATTTAAACTAATCAAAAATTAAAGTTAGTCTAAGCTTATCTAAAGTTACGTAAGAGTATTAATTATTCAAATGTAATTGCTTAAAATAACAGAAACTAAAGAGACAGAAACTAATCTTAATCATAACCTTGTTTATTATGCAACGAGCACAAAATGATGCACATTTTGCACGTGTTTGAAAGCTTGCGTCACGAGCCAAAGGCGAGAGTTGCAATTCAAACAAGTGCAAAACTGCTATTTTATGTTTGTTGCATACTATAATTTTTCTACGACAACGACAATTATAAAAGTTAATATGAATTTATTATCTGATTTCTTAGAAATAACTACGAAATTATTTCTAATGCACAAACTGTAACAAACTGATGACATTTGTTGTTTGATGTTATATTGCCACTTTTTGTTATCAAAAACAGCAGACCGAACACGAAATATTCATATCGCACTCGTTGCCTAGCAACCGGTGCAAAATGAAATTTAGTACAAAATATAGCTTCTTATGATTCAATTTTCACTCTTGATATGAACATTTTTTGATGTTGTCGAAGAAACATTAAATTTATATTACCTGTTAATTGAATGGCAGTATCAAAATCTAGGGATTGTTTAGTCTCTGCAGTCTCGCACTCGCGATGAAAATCAAAGTTCTTTTCACTCGGAAAACTCTTCAGACTGAGTGTGGACTGCGCACTGACGCACTTATTACTACCATTCTCGGAGTGCGCATTTTCCGCGTTCGGGCTCATCTTCGCAGCTTGTTGCACTCGAAGCCGTGGGTACACGTGTCAATGAAGAGAAAATCACTCAATGAATACGTGATGACACAATCACTCATTGCGTTTTTAACCGAAGCTGTTTGTTTTAAAATGCGCACCGCGCATCACAAACAATCTACAGTATGAAACAAAATATTTGCGCGTGGATCGCGTTGCAATTTCCACGTGTGTGTGTGTTTGGCCCGGTGGAGGTTATTGCTATGCGATCGCACCACTCGGGTGATTAAACCGATCAGGTAATGCGAAGACGTTACACGCCCGCAACGGAACTAATTGTTGATAGTTTCGCGTTGCGACCGATCGAAAACGCTGCAATCGAATCGCCAGCGGCGCCGCCGTCTCCGGAATGTTATAGATGCGCACCTGGGTGGCAGGGTGCGTGGCAGGTTGGGAAAGCCTTGGTTTTCCGCCGGTGCGTGCGCGTGCAAGACTCTTTCCGCTCACGTGGAAGTATTCGCTTTGAGCGCCAAACGCGGAAAAAAACCGAAAATCACTCCCGATTGCCAAGCGCTTGTTGTTGATTAAACATTCCGCATTGAATCAGCGGCGTGAATTTGTAAACTTTTGTGTTACGTGCACAATTGAATAATAGATAGACAATTATCTACTTTAATTTACTTGCGCCGTGTCTGCCTCTAAGCCAATGACTCGCCAAGAGGTGATAAATATTCATAGTATTTATAACCTTATATAGGTTAGTCTAGTTTAGGGCAAGTTTAGTTAGTCTATTAATAATTAAGGTTTATTTATACTATAAAAGTCAAGTTAAAAGTTTCTAAAAGTAAGTTTGTTAAACTAAGGATAATTTTAATCTTTTTTTTTTTGTTTGATCAAAAATCGAGCCAAAGGCAAGAAAATAACTTCAAAATTATTTGTAATTCACTAACTGTAACAAACTGATGACATTTGATGTTTGCCGTTATATTGTTTAAAACCTTAGTTTTGTTATCAAAAACGGCAGACCAAACACGATATATTTCATACCGCACTCGTTGCCTAGCAACTTGCCTAGCAACCGGTGCGAAATGAAATTCAGAACAAAATTAAGCTTCTTATTATTCAATTTACACTCTTGATATGAACATTTTTTGATGTTGTCGTAGAAAAAAACATTATGTAATTGTGTTAAAATGTTTAGGTTTTAAGTAATAACCTTTTTAGTAATAAAACCTAGAAAAAATCAAGGCTTTGTTTTTGTTTGTATGTTTGATGGGTTTTGCCCAAATTACTAGATAGATTAGTGATTTGTTTATTTAAGTAGAGTTGATGGGTTTAGAGTTTATTGAAGGGTTGAATGGTGACTACAAACAATAATATTGTAATGGAAATATTGGTTGTTCCAAATGTCAGTAACAGCTATTGTTTCTGTGTGAAAGTTGCTTTAAAATGTTTATGTATGTTTATGTTATACAATGAACATGAATATAATAACTTGTACCTATTTGTATCTATTTATTAATTTTTTTTTGGATGGATCATTTGTTATTTGGTGTTGACAGAAGAAAAAGCATGCCTAATAAAGGTTATTATTAATTATAATAACTTGTAATAGATATTACAAGTTATATCTATATCTCCAATATTTCACTAACATATTTTTTCAATAAATTAACTGCAGCCAAGTTATAATTGACAGTGCCAGAAACCTCTGAATAATTAGTTAGTGGAGAATTAGAAGCAAAAGTTGTACATTTCTGTGCTTGTAACGAGCGTGATATTTACACGATATTTCGGGCTAATTCATTCAGGCTAATAATAACTTAAACTGCTGAAAAAGAAAACTAATCAAAAAGGGTAGAAATCCAAAAACATTGACTTAAAAAAAGTAAAATTTAAAAAGCTCTTAATATAAATAAGTTATAAAAAAGTTATACCATTTTAAATAAAAAAAGGTAAATATGTATACCTAAGGCTTCTAAAGAAGCTTTTAAAGAAAAAGGTAGATCAAAAATGCTGAGAATGCGTCAAAATTAGGACTTCAAAGCTGGAGAAAACTAGCGCAAAATAAAGACAAATTGAGAAGGAAACTTTGGGAAACCAAGACTTGCACAGGGGTGCCCATTAGTAATGTTTTGTATCATAAATGACATTAATGTAATTAGAAACATATTACTAAATTTGTTGCTAAGACCAGAGTAGAATATATTTCATTATTATAAAGAAAAAATAGTACCACGTATTTCTAACTTACTTTTTTAAGCTTTGTAAACTTCATTTAATATTAAAATTTTAGTTCAAACATTGATTACTTATAATTTACTAGCAATTTATTGTGTAAACGCATTCTAACATTATACTATCAAATAAATTATACTAAAAAATTATAGTAGTGCTAAAATCTCAATTTTGATATTTTTCAAAATTTGTAATATAGAAAAGATAGAAAACTTCTAAGGTAACAACATTTCAATAAGATGGTAAGTAATTACTGTTTATTCTACCAATACATCACTCTCTTGAAATTCTTTTTTCAATATTTAAAAAAAATAATATTATATGTTAAGAAGAAAGAAAAATATTGGCATATTTAGTTTTCTTTTGCAATTTATAAAGGTTTATTATTACTTATCATTCATTGAGTAATTTAATTAAAATAATTTAGTTGATTTCATTTTCCATTACCTTGGCTACTAAAGAAATAAACACTAAGCACACAATACACGAATGTAAATTATTAATCTAAAAACATCTAAAAAAACCACATTGTAGCCGTATAGCCGACAATGTTCTCCACCTTTATTTGTTCAAACTTCCAATCAGCCATCGGCTGATTAGCAGCTCAAGGAAATGCCTTTCCTTGTAAACACGGCGCGAGTTATTGACACTAATTGGTCGTAAAGCGCATGCATTTTGCATGGGAACCCGTCAAGTTCATTGCCATAAGCAAAAACAGCGCTAAATGGTCGCATAGAAAGGTCACATTGATTTTCATTATAAAAGTACCACAACAATGTGTCTTGTTATACCTTTAAAGGTTGTTACTTGCTGTGGACTATCATCAATCATTTGGGTCCCATAAGGTCATTCTGGTATCTTCGCGGAAAACCCCAACAACAGGAGATCAGCACATCGAGAAGATGTAACGAAACTTGGGGGAAATTCAGTTTTCCACATTCCATGTATACGAAAATCAATACTGTAGTCTCTACTATCTTGGAACCTCTGCAACTTCTTCGCTGTTCTAGTCGCCTAATCGATAATGTCATGGGCGTCGTGACGTCCCACAATCGTGACGAATTCCTGCTGTCATGCAGGAGTGTGCCCATGCGCTCAGCGACTCTTATCAGCTGTCTGCTGTTTAGGATCGATACGAGCGTGGGCGTCGCGACGCGAGGGTGGCTATCATGTCGCATTCCGTGTGTACTTGCTGCGACTTCTGCGCGCCGGATACAAACATTTCCCAACCTCGTGCTCACCGCGTAGGGAAAGCCTCTTGGGACCTTAGGAAAACTCATCCCGGGGAAACTCAGTTTTTATAAAATTTTGTGCAAATTTTGTATGCTGGCTTTGTTTTATCAATGAATGGCGTTTAATTACTTTATTTAACTTTGGTTGCCCTACTTACCATGACATGATTTTTGAGTTAATTGATAACGCCGTTTTCAATCAACTTGGAAAAATTTCCAGAAGTTTGTAAATAATAGTTAGACAACAAAGGTTGCGGAAATTCACCTATTTTATTGGTTTTATTGACATTAGTGATATAGCGCATTTTATAACTATTTACAACTATTACTGATAGTGTTTTTGTTCTAGTTCCATAGTTTAGATTAGATGTAAACAAACGTAGTTCTTTTTAAAAAATTATGTTTTATTTTATAAAGAAGCAATTGATGTAAATAATTTTATAATTTAGTTTAATCTCTATTAGAAGAAAAACATATTCATTATCTTCTTGATTTGATTATATATCTATTGATGTATCGATATTAATTGTATGTAATTAGAAGAAAAGAGAAAGAAAACTTGCAGGTTTTGCAGGTTTTTAAAAAGACATTTTTGGTGTTTTAATATACATCTGATAGTAAATATAGAAATTTTTCAAAAATTTTGAAGTTGTATCTATTGTTCCAGTGTTTGTAAAGTTTTACAAACCTTTACCCATCAAATTTGCTGCCATGGTTTGTGCCGCGTCTTAATTCAACTCAATCTATCAACTCAGGTATTTGATAGATTAGGCAGATTTGGCATTAGGTGTACACAAAATTCTTGAAGTGTGAACAGCCACAACAATAGAAAAAAAGGATAAAAGTGTTTAAAACTACCTGAAAACGTGTCAAGTTCTAGTAGGGGTTTTGAAGAGGAGAGAAAGGGTCTTTGAGTGGTAAGCACATAGCAAATTAAATCGATACATTAAAAGCTTTTATTGGATTGACTTTACCTGAAAGAAAAAGATGGAAAGTGTGAAATAAATTAATCAAGTTGTTTCTGTGACAATTTATTTTGAGAAAGTGATAAATTGTTCTATTTTGTATGTTTTCCGGACATTTCCAACAATAATAATAACTTTTATTGGAATATTTTTTATCTATTTCTAACGCACTCACAATCATTTAATTTTATCAACAACCTTATATAGTGTTAATTAATTGTCTAATCAACAATTTATTATGATACCATAAAACAATAAATAAACTAGTACTGATAATAACAATAATACATAACTATAAACAAATTTAAAACATATTTCCAAATAACTAAATTAAATAAAATATTAATTATCTTTAAAATAATACAGTAAAAATAAAAATTGTAAAATAATACATTTGATTTCACTAATATCTTGTAAATTTTTCTACATAATTTATACTTGCTAATAATACAGCTAGCGACATCTAGCAATGTTCATTCAAACTAACTATTTTCAATATAATAAATGTATAATAAAACAATTTACAAACAAATTATTGTTTAATATATTTAAAATTAATAATTTTGTTTTATATTTATTATTTAAAATTTTATTAAAAATGTTTTAATATTTAAGAAAATTATCAAAAAAACTTCAATTAAATCTATTAACCAATCACAACACGTTATTTCAAAGCGACGCCATCGCATGTCATCCGTAGCGTCGCTTCAACGCACGCAGCGCGCGGCGTTGTTTATTTCGGGAGTCGGCGGCGTCGGTGTGCGTCCTATGTGTTTTGTTAGTGCCCAATTTCGCGAATTCTATGTGTCCGGAGTAAACCACCAACAAAGGTAAGCTGCACCCTCATCAATAACAACAATGTTTGCAATAATCACAAACATTTAACGTAAATACAGCACGTATTTGTTTTGCCGCGTTCGATTTAACCTCAACATCGGCAGAAACCTTGAAATTCCTGCGATCCAACTTGAAAAATGACCGTTATTATGCAAACAGTTTAGTTTTAGATGGAAGTTAGTTGCGTACCCGGGAGTACAGATTTTTATGTTAATTTATGTAGATTACATTCATTTATGTAGTATTATAACCATTTTATCATATTTTTACGAGGGTAACTCCAATTGCGTAAACGTTTATTTCCCGTAGGTATCTACATACACTTTTTGTGTTTGCGATTTTATCGGAAGGAAATATCGTTCAATTGTTTCATTTGCGGTTTATAGCCGAAACAGCGGGTTAGGAAGTTGTCTAATTAGTTTGTTCTTTTGTTAGTAGATGTCGCCTCATTGATAATTAGTCAAATATATATTGCTAGAAACAATTTTATTGATAGTTTGATTTTTTAAATATGGGTGTGAAAATATAGGGCGTGATAGTGATAGTTATTATCACTGACGCTTTTATCAAGGCCTGCTCGATACATGTTTACTAATTTATTAACCATGTCCTGTCTACTGATTCATTTACATTTGGGTCGGCAAAACAGGTTTCTACCTTCAAATGAAATATTTTACGTCAACTGTTTTATCTTATTTGCTATTTCAAACATGCAACAAGTAATTTTAGAACATTATTTTATCATTAATTTCGCCAGAAAATGGTTAATCTAATTATACTGTCACATAGTATAATAAAAATTGTTTGAAACATAATGTTTTAAAGTTTAATGCTTCAGGAGTTATTAATTTAATTTTACTTGTTTTAATTGTAGTTAATTAGGGTTTATGACCTTATGCAATTTATTATCATTGATAATAACATTATAGTTTATTTCGTTAATATGTATCTTCAAAATATATTCTGTAAAAAAAGAAAATATATGTATTGTAGTATGTTTTAAAATTGTAATGATCAATGTTTGTAAAGATGGTCGGTAAAGAAAAGGAAACAGCAAGAAAAGGCCGCTCCGCCGGCTTGAAGATGGACGACAAAACCGAGACGGTAAAGCCACGCACGGCATCGCGCGGCCGAGATAAATCTCCACACCGCAGAGGGACCGCCAGCGGGGATAAAGTTCGCTCCAGGACGCGCAAGACCGACGTCAGTCCAACGAAACCCGCAAAACCGAAAGCCGAAAAGCCCGAGCCGAAAAAGACGCCGAGGACACCGCGCAAAGCAGCGCCATCTTCGCCTTCAAGGAAAGCGTCACCAAGCAGGACAACCCTACGTCCGCGATCTCCAGCCCGCAAGGAACGGGTTAACAAACAAGGTATGGACTTACACTAGAGCAGACTAGGAATGGTATTTATATAATTTCAATCCAGAAAAGGGTGTAATCGAAGAAAAGCGCACGCAAGTAATCAACATCAGCGACAGCGAATCGGATTCGGACACCACAGCGACATCTAGCATCCGTACGCGGTCGAAACGCACGCTCAGTAAGGAACCCAGCGTTGAGCATAACTTAACTCTTCGTTCAAGGGTTCGCCTCGACAATGCCGAGTTGTTTAGGCCAATGAATTCGGCGTACGAGCCGATTCAAAGACCGAAAGTTACGGAATTTTCCGATGAGGATGTGGACGTCGCGATGGAACAGCCATCACCGATGGTTCTTTCAAAAACTGCACGTTTTGCGGGTTTTGTTTCACTTTTGGCTACGCTTGCCTACTGTTTAACCGAATTGCTTCTTACATATCTGATTCCGCTCTTGTGCAACGAGCAACAGTGCGCGTTTCGATTTTTGCAACGCAAAGACATTGAGCATGTTTTAACTTCGTTTGATCCAGCGATATTTTTCAGTTTTACGGCGTTCTTCTTGTTTAACGGCATTCTTTCGATTATACCCATCGGTGGGCGAAAATACGCATCGCATGCAACACGCGACTCGGATTTTGAGTACATTTTGAACGGTTTGTTTGCGTTGGGTGTGCAAATCGCCATTTTGGTAGCTTTAGAAGTCTATCATATACCTATAACCGCGCATATCATTAACAACTTCTTTAGTTTGCTAACGTGCGCTGTTGTGCTTTCGTTTGCACTCGGTTTGATACTGCTGGTCAAGTCGTTCTATATTAGGAGAGAACAATTAGTTGAGAAGGATCAAGGTGTGCTGAGTAGCTTCATCTTGGGTGCTGAGTTAAATCCGAGATTTGGACCGATGGATATTAAGTTTGTGATTGTACGAATTTGTTTAATCGGAGCGGTAAGTAATACATATTATTACTATTCGGGTAATGCTATAACTCTGCTTGTAGGTATTACTGTGTTTATCGTATGTCTACCAATCGATGGAAATGATTGCAATCCCACCGCCATCTGCCGAAGAGTCACTTACTACTAATTGGTTTACGCTTATACAGAGTGTACGGATTCGCCCCACATTGTTTGTGCTAACCACATTGATTGTTCTCTACTTTGGCGACCAGCTTGTCTTTGAGCAATGCCAAATGTCGATGATGGAGTTCAAAAATGTTTCCTGGGGCTTCCTCAAGTGCAATGAGTACATGGCTGGGTTATTCGTCTATTGCGCTGTACCTAAATATGTGTATGATTATGATGTCAAGTTGGAGAGCTGGCAACTAGGCGTTTGCACGCTACTCTTCATTATGGGTTATGTTCTGTATCGCGGGGCGAACAGTCAGAAGCATGCATTCAGGGAGAATCCTTATGGTTTATTAGTTGCAAGTATGTTTTATCATTTTTTGTTATTTGTTTGTTTTAATGTGTTTCATTATCATTTTCAGAGTATGAATCGATTCCGACGACGACTGGTAAGAAGATCCTCTGCTCCGGATATTGGGGATTTGTTCGTCATCCGAACTATTTGGGCGACATTATGCTGAACCTGTCAATGATTCCATTTGTTTGGCCCACCCCACTGCTACTCTTGTTTGTCTTCATCACCAGCCATCTTGTGTTGCGCGCGTACGTCGATAATAAAAAATGCAGCAAGCGGTACGGCGTCGCGTGGAATCGGTATTGCCAGCGTGTGCCCTACCTCATCCTCCCGAAGGTATTTTAATTCTAAATTACAACAGAATTAATACTGTATTAAGTATTTTTTACAATCGACAAGTAAGTACAACTTAAACTCTAACGCGACTAGAACAAATTAAGTTTAGGTAAATTTTGTCTGCGCCATCGAAAATGTTCAAATTGCAACGGTTCACGATCACACCGGAACTATCCGGTTGAAATTCTGAGGGTTGTTCAATTGTAAATAGTTCTAATCTATTTCGTTTATTAGGGTCCAACTATTGTAAATAATTTATGCGAAAAATTGTCATCATTCTATAGAATAACGTTGTTTCCAACATATTTTTTGAAACTTATATGGAGACAACTTATATTTTGAGGACAATGGCGACAATTTTTTTGGAATAAATTGTACTTGTTTGATTAAGATAAGATTGGACATGACATGTAATTGAATTATTGTTAGCTTTACTAATTGTAGTTATTAGTACTTGATTGCGGGAATTTGGTTCAACCTGATTTATCCCTGAAGATTTTTGGATTGTATCATATTTTCATAGAACTAACTTCATTATCTACATTAAATAATTGTGTACAATACTTACAGCGCTCGTGTTGATCTCTGGTATTTGTGTGCAATTTTATTTGATAATAATTGCCATGATATTATGATTCATATTATGTATGATGTTTATAAATTGTTTTTCTTAACAATTTTAGTGTAATGAAGTATCAAGACATTTTTTTTTTTAGATAATTGGACACATTGTATGATAAAAAGTTTATATACATAAAGATGATATTTGTAAGGTATTTTATTTGTGTCAACTATTATTATAGCAAAATATTTGGAGGTATTTTATTTTGAGTTGTTTATTTGGATATTTTTTTCTTTACAGTTTTAATGGTGTGCTAAAATTTTGTTTTCGAATTGTAAACTAAAGATTTTGTTACTATTAAGCCCAAAATTAAGTAACTCAAAAAGTGACCTACTACATGTATACATTTTAGAAAAAAAAGTCAGTATTCTCACTAGTGAAGATAATTACTTTTTTTTCATGCCTCACCCAAAAGCGAGATATCAATGAACGACGAACAACACCTACTTAGTTCAACTAGTCGCAGTAAACTCGTAATTAAAACGCACGTTTCTCGCACAAATCTTTACCTAACTCGTTGCGTAAAACTTCATTTTGCTTGCTTAGCGGCCACTAGTTAAACTAAATAGATGTTATAGCATCGTTTGATTAGTTATGGGTGATATTAAAAAAACAATGTATAGTTTATTCAGTTTATTGTGTGCACTAAGAAAACGCTTTGGTTCAAATTACATCAATACAAAGTTTTACAGTCAGTATTGTTAATGCTTACTTAATTATTTGTTTCCAATTTAAACTAATCTAACTTAATGTCAATGGAAAAATATCAATTTTTTGCAAAAACTAGCAAGTAAAATGAGTCAATTGAGTTCTCCTAGGCGGCTGTAGCGAAGCCAACACGATTATTGCCGAAATCAAATTCGGTGTAGTACTTGCCGATGAAGACATCGCCCAAGATCCAGAGTGGTCCGTTCGGCGGCGGGATGTCCATACCCATGAATCCAGAGATGCACATGCTCTTACCCATTGCAGACACCTAAACAATGTTATAAATATTGTTAGTGGTGGATTTTTATAGACGAAAATGTTTATACTCACGCGTAGCACATAGTCGGTGCCTTCCAAACTAAAAGTATTGCCACCAAGAGTGAAATCAATCTTCGGCAACTTGGGAATCAGCGAGCAATCGACTAGATACTCGCCGCCGGCTACTGCAGTGCCTCCAATCAGCTTGTTAATCTTGGTCACTTCATCGACGGGGCCCGCAATGAGACTGGTGCCCGTATCGGCGATCGCTTCGCAGCCGCCCGAGCAGAAGCTCTGTCCGTTGACGCTCACGCCGTCCATGCGGAACTGCCAGTAGGCCTGACGGTCCACCGGCAGGTAGGTGAAGTCGCCGGTGTAGTGCGCCGGGTCCGAACCGCCGAAAATGATCTCACCGCCCTCCTTTGCACTCGGGTCGCGGCTCAAATAAAACGAGAACACAGGCTGGGAGATGAGGCCCTGTGAGAGCATATTCTTCATCACGGTCGGGACGCCATCGACGGAAATGCGATCGTAGCCCATGCCGAGGATGCCGTCAAATTTCGCCGCCACAAAGGTAAGACCTGGTTCATTTACGGCTTCGGCAAATGTTTGTTCTTGGATATCCATTCCTCCAAGCTAAATATATTTGTAATTATTATTAAACTAATATCAAACAATATTATTAGCTGTAAAGGTTACAATAAGTAAGTTAGGTTATACCCATACACGTCTAATATATAAAGCGCGCACAACTTTTACAGCATGTTAATAGCATTGGAAAAGGTTATACAAGAGGTTATAGCGTTGATGACCTTTTGACAGTAAGACGTGAATATTCGCTGTTATCACAAAACAGGCATGAAAAAAAAATTAAATATACGTTTCGTTTTATATTAAATGCACCACATACTATCACAAGTGTTTCAAAATGTCCTCTAAAGCAATTAGTAATAACATAACGAATAAACACGAATTGCTGTTAAAGGGTAACCAACCCTGTAACCCTTCCCTATGCTATTTACATGCAATACAAGGTTATCCATGGTCCATATCAGATGTATGGTTATAATAACTTAGTTAGGTTATGTTTTAAATTAGGTCAAAATATGTGAATATACCCATAAAGCCATCATAGATGGCACATCAACCTCATGCTTTCATTTTCACAATCCACAAGGCTGAACATTCCACTATTTATAGATGTATAACTTTTATGGAATGGAAAGTAAGGCTAAATACTTACAGAAACAACATCTGTAGATAAAAATCCACTCAAACTGCCTGAGCCATACTGAATTGCAAAAGTGGTACCATTTTCCTTGTATGTGGACGATTTCTTTGCATCATATTTATTATGGAGCAAGCAGGCAACATTTGTCCAGCTGCATTTCTTTGATGGCACCCAAAGATTGGAGGAGCCAGTGTCAAACACAACTTTGAAGGGTTGTGGTGGTGTTCCAATAGTGATAGGTCCATAATATTGTGCCTATAACAAAGCAGGCCACAATAAAGCAACCCACAATCATATTTTCAATTGTCATTTATTTAACTTACATCCATATAATTAGACAAAGGCTCTGGTTCAGCTCCATTGCCATATTTCACCCTCAGCCTGTGCACATTAGTCCCAACATCTTCTAGGGTTCTTTTGGCTGATGTAAACTTGTAGATGGGCACTCTAAACATTAATTATGATTAGTAATAGGCAGAGGAGTAGAAATGTGATTGTTACTCACCTATGCAATTGGGCTGCATTTGCACATAGAGTAATGGCGCAGAGCGCTAACAAAAGCGTGAGTCTCATCATCGTTGCAGGCGCCTGACGGTACACTAGGTGCTGCGCAAACGGTCGGCGAACAAGTGAACTTGTTTGTCGGCTGACCTCTAGCGATAATTAGCCGGCGCGCGGCGTCAGTCTATTCTCGGAATATTTGCGTTATCGTTGTTTATCGCTGCGCTGTCCACCGGCTGGGCCAACCGGCTACTCGACTAGTGCGAAAACAAACAAGCGGCGCACAGGGATGCGCTTCGCTTTTGTGTGTGTGGTGTGTTTTTGTCAGCTGATTATAGATCGACGAATGGCCGAAGTTTCGAGCTTCAACGCTGACCAACATCGGTATCATTAGCAGAAATTCTGGTGTCACATAGAGTTTATCTGTGTTATATGTGTTTATTATGTTATGATTTTTATACGTATCATAAAATTAAATAAATTATATTCTGTCTGTCATAATTATCGTGTATAGAACATAACTTGGGTGCATATTTTAATATAAGTTATTTAAATAATGTTTCTTTAAAGGGAATACTTGAATAACAATAATATTTTTAACTTTACTCTTGTCCTAAATTACATTTGAATACATCGCTAGAATCTGAAAATGGAGAACTCTGAAAACCTGAAAACTCTGCATTAACTTTTCTGTTTTTATATTGTTCAAATCATGGAAAAATATGCTTAAATTTACAAAAAAAAATTTCTCTAGAATTTGTCAGAGTTAGAGTTGTTTTGTCTAGAGTTTTCACTTAGAATGTTCAACATTTCTTTTCAAAAAGATATTCCGGAACGATCACACTTGGTTAAATTATTAATTTAAAATATACATTGTTTTCAGAGATATAGTAATTTCTCAAAGTGCAGTAAATGTCGATATTTGAATTTACATAGGAGATTATAGTAAAAACGAATTTATTTTCTTTTATCCATTACTAGCTGTCCCGTCGAACTTCGTCTCGCCCTAAATTACATTTGAGTATAGTGTTAGAATCGGAAAATAGACAATTATTAAAACCTCACATTTATTGATATTT
>JAODGA020033236.1:0-12718 GCA_027574885.2 Drusilla canaliculata | reverse complement strand
GTCAATCTCAACACATTACAATCACAAACAAAAGCCTATCAAACAAAGGATACGAATGACAGCACCGGATATACATTATCTAAACTCAACCATGCGGTAATAACTACTCTATGATGGAATGCATTACAAATTCCAACATCCACATAAATTATATACATAAAAATAAATTGCCAAAATTGTATGTAAAAACATTACTTAAAAACAGTTGCATTAATTTGGATAAATTTTGTTTTATTGTTTTTGTAACTATGAAGAGAAAGTGTATAGGTGGCAAAATTTTAGATAATTTTAAAGAGAAGTTAAAAAGCGAGTAAAAAATAGGATTAATCAAAATTCATTCACAACAAACTTAAAATTTTACTTCAGTACATTGCTACAACTTAAGAAAGTGATGTTTGTAATAACTATTATAACTTCAGAACAAGTAAACCTACTTTTATTATTCTTTTTTTATTGAACTTGATTTTGACCGGAGTAGGATAGGCTGTTGTAAAATATTAATTTTTAGAAACGGGATAGCCTATCTATTGAGATAAGAGAAAGTGGTGTTTGTAATTACATTTAGAACTCAAAAACGGCTTGACTGATTTTAATAATTTGTTTTTCTAGATTTGTATTTACTAAGGAACGGATAGATAATAAAATAGTTAAAAATGTAAAAATGTAGACCTATTTCATTGATTCTTTTTTATTCAAATTGTCTATTATCAAAATAAGATATTATGTAGAAAACCTTTAGTTTTAAATGAACAAAACAAGCCCAAACTGAAAAATATATTTTTATATCTTCTTGTTAACACCTACTGAATTTTTTTAAATAAAATTTAAATCTATACAAATTTAAAAGTTAAGCATCAGCTTCGCTGTCTTCGTCTTCATCATCGTTCTCGTCAGGACGTAGCTGAATAATCTGAACAACTTCCTGCGCCTTCTTCTGCTCCTCTTTGGTTTTGAGAGTGTCTGCGAGATGTTTGAATGCACATCCCAGCGCTTGCGTAATACTCTGCGCGACACTCTTTGAAGGACAAGCAAACGCATGTAGCGTATGTCTTTCCCCCTCCGGTTTGTACGGCTTTGTAATAATAAAGCAGAACACCCTGGTAAACTGCGTATCCTGCACACCATAGCTAATCATCTCAATCTTAAACGTGATTGTAATATCATCCTCATTCTTCATCGACTGCGTGATTTGCAAGCCGCTCTCTGTAACTTTAATAGTGACTTCCGAACGGGTTTTTCTTGATGATTTTGATCGTTCCACTAAAAGATCCACCGGCTCACGGATATTTTCAACACCCCATGCACCTGGTGCCTTGCAACTGCCTGAAATTTAAGTTTTTAAATAACTTAATCATTATAAGATATTATTAAACATAAAAAAATCTCCTTATCAGTTGAAACTGAAAAACAGAAAATAAATACTTACCAATAAATTTTGCTGGAAAACTCAGCGGTAAGTCGCTGAATTGAATTGTGTTTTTGCTCATTTTACTTGTTGACTTAAGCTACCTTGTACACTTGTAACTTTTTCGCACTAGTTTGCTAAGTAATCGCTCGTCTACTGGTTAATCAGTGGCAAATTATTACGCTGTCAAAACTATGTGCACGCGCAGGCAGAATCAGTGAGAAAGATTTTGATTATCAATATTGTGTGAGATTACGCTCTTATCGTCAATATATCAACACATTTTTTTCTGCTTACCAGATATCAGAAAATCCACGAATAATGAGCGATTGAATGTATTTGCTGATTATGTATTAGAGTAATTGTGTCTCCATATACAGATTAATCTAGTTAATCTGGGATTACAGATAATATATTTATTTTTAATTATATTAGATACTTTCATGCAAATGATGACAATTTGAGCGTAGAATAAATTTGTTCGATCACAACGTTTTTTTAAATTATATTTTATATTACATTTTATATATAAATAAGCAATTTTTGTGTATAATAAAATTTAGTTTTTTTGGTATTCTGATAGGTTAAGATTTTTTGAGGTTATTTTATGTTGAATTGGATTTAAAATTTGTTTTGATGTCAACCAGATTAGATTAGGTAGGATTAGGTTGGTTTTAAACATAAGTTAGCTTAACTTAGTTAAACTTCAGTATATTTAAATTTGGTTTATGTTAGATAAGGTTAGATAAGAATTTAGATGTGCTTAGTTTAGGTTAGGTTTAGGTTTGGTCCAATTTACCTGGATTTGAGTAGGTTAAGTTGGGTGGGTTTGAATTAAGTAATATTTGGTAAGGTTGGTTTAGATAGGATTAAGTTGGTTTAGGTTAAAGTGGGTTAAGTTGGGTTAGATTGACTTATATTGGGTTAGCTTAGGTTAGGTTGAGTTAATTTGGGTTAAGTTAACTAGGTTGACTTAGCTTGGGTTAGATAGGATTAGGTTAGGTTAGTAAAGTTGAGTTAGCTTAGATTAGGTCAGATTAGATTAAATCATGTTACTTTAGAATAGGTTAGGTCAGAGTAAGCTAGATTGGTATAGCTTGTGTTAGATTGGATTAAACATAATTTAAGCTAAAAAATATGTAACTTTCTTAATGTCAGGTTGACTTACACTAAACTGTAATATATTTTAGTTTGTTTCTACTTAAGTTAAGATAAAAATACTTGGAATAGTTTGTAATAATTTTTTTAAATATTATACTAAACATTGATAAACCTGAAGCAAAATCATAAAATGTTGAGTGCGTTAAGTAACATTAAATCACTTCAGGTCATTTCCTGTCAACTTAGCCTAAGCTTACTTTTGCTTAAGATAAAACTATCTAAATTTGAGTTGCATTAAAACTAGTCTTAGGTCATGTTTGTGTTAACTGTTTAGTTAACTCATAAGGTAGCTTATTTATTCCTATTAACTAATTCTAGGCTTCTGTCTCACTCCCCTCGTCGGCAATCTGTTCAGGAGTTCTCAGGTCAATCGTCCGTGCGAGTTTCTCCTTCGTATCCGGACTACCATTCTTCATCACCTCAGCGTAGTGTTTGAAACCGGCCGCCAGAGCAAACGTCAATCGCCTGGCGTGGAATCTACTCTGACAGAGGAAAGCATGACACGTGAAGAGGTTGTCCCTGCTTATGGCTTGTTCCAGCGTCTTGGGGTCACCCTCATTTTTAGCGGATGCTTCCAGAGCCTGACTATTGCACACAATCATGCAGAAAACTCGCGTGTATTTGATGTCCTGCACTCCGTAGGAGATTGTGTCTATGGGGTAGGTGGTGGGCGGAGCTGGGCATTGATTGATAATGTCTTCAATTTTGAGGCCATCAGTGGAGACTGTGAGGTCCACAAAGCGGAGCGTGTTGCGTCGAGGAATAGAAGACTCCACAAGATAGTCCAGTGGTTTGCGCGTGTTCTTCACTCCCCAGAGACCTGTTGTTTTACGAGCTCCTGGAAAGTTCCCATTTTTTGTTAATAAATTAGTGAAAGCAAAATCGCTATTATATAAATGAAAAAAATCAAATTTAAATTTTTGTTTTAAATTTTGTTGTTTGTTATTTTCTTCAAAGAAAACCAAAGATAAATTATGTGTTAGGAATAAATTTAAGTTAAATTATTTTTACGTTAGATGAACTAGGTTGGGTTTTGTTCACATTGGTTAGTATAGTTTTTGATTAAAATAGGTTAGGTTAGTCTATGTTTAGTTAGATTAGGTTAGGGTAGATTGTGCTAGTTTAAGTTAAGCTAGTTTGGGTTAGAATAAGATTGCTAGAGTAAAGTTAGGTTAGGTTGACTTAGGTTGAGTTGGGTTACCTCAGGTTAGGTTAGGGTACGTTGAGTCAGGCAAGGTTGAATTAAGTTAGATTAGGTTAAATTATATTTGATTAAATTAAGTTGAGTGAGATTATATTACGTTAGATTATATTAGATAGATTAGATAAGGATAAGTTAGGATAGGTTGGATTGAGTCAAATTAAGCTTGGTTCATTCAGTTCAGATTATGTTAAATTAGATTAAATTGGATTCCGTTAAATTAGGTTAGATTAAGTTAGAGTAGCTAAATTTAGGTTAGTTTATACTGGATTAAGTTGAGATATGCAAAATTTTGATCATATTAAAAGATAAGTTTGATTTTTACTAATCCAGCTTTAGTTTTAATAAATTTAATACAATTATCAAATAAATCAAAATTTTATAGAAATTGCCTCAAAAATAAATAAAAAATGGATAATGATCAAATTTCTTCAAATAAAAAAACTTTATTAACTTTGGGATAAAATATTGTTTCATAGAAAAACATATGTGATTCATTTGTTAAAATTGCAATAATAAACTGATAAGTTTTATCTATTTACCCAAATATTTCACCTGGAACGTCATAGGTAAATCCTCAACAGATAAATCGTTTTCTGTCATTTTGAATGTATTTTCTTCCCAGATTTGCTTCTCACAAAAATCACAGAAAGACACTTAACGTTATTTTGCACTGTTTTTTAGTAAAATTATTTAAAAAATTAAGAATAATTTGTTTAAACATAAAATTTATAAACTTTTGCGTAAAATATCTACAGTGTCACGTTGTTTTCGACCAGCAGTAAGCACACTCATGCCACGAATGTGCGCTGCTATCCGTCGTCGATCCTCGTTTGGTTCCACCAGCGTGTAATGTTTGTTTTATTGTATTTGTTTTCCGCTGGAGTTCCGCTCAGATGCACTCGATTTGACTCACTTTATGCACACGACGCATCACAATTACAATTATTAATATCTTCTATGTCGTATCAATCTTAGCAGTGATTGTAACCAAAGTTACCAGTAGTGATTGTAAAGAGAGGACCTACTAGGTGCCACTTACTACCAAATTCATTGTTTCAATCTGTAATCTTATGCATTGTTATGTTTTATGTTTTATTCGGTTGACACCCACGCGAGCCAATATGCATGATGCACATGCGGTCACTCTTTGTGCAATCAGCTCGCATTGTATTGTCCTTGCTGTTTTATATTTTATGATGTGTTATGGTGTATAATGTCCTACTGGAAATGGGAACACAAGTGTTATTTAAATGTGTTGCACAAAGTTGACTTGTTTTTACATTTTTATTTTATTCTTGCTTACAATCATTTCAATTGTAGAACTTTTTTTGATGCGACAAGTCACGACGTACAGGATTTTGATATCTTATCATAGATTAAATAATATTTAATGTTGTGATCACTTCACTTTCAGTTATATAATATAGGAGTTGTTTAATCGTAAATTTTGGAGTTGATTTTGAAATAGTTTGAGGTTAGCGTTCAACGGTCATTATTGTTGTGATGCGTAAACGTGACTTAAGGTAGGATGGTAGTAAGGTAGTAAAGCCAGGTGTATCTGGCATGTTAAGTAACATAAAGCCGGTTAAGAAAGAGACAAAAGGTTGGTGAAGGCGAAAAGAAGGGAGTTGGGTTCTTGGGACAGGTGAAACACGGTGAAGCTGAAGACACATTGAAGAGCTTTGTGAGTTCGTAGTGGTTCTTTTTATAGGTTTTAAAAGTAGTTTGTAGTGTGCTCAAAACGTTTTAAGAAATTAGTGTTTGTGTACTTTTTGGTAGCTTTGATTAGATCACCTTTAGCAATGCATTGAGTTGGGTTAGATTGGTTAGATTAGGTTAGGTTGTTATACAATTGAAAAAAGTTAGATTTGGCCAGGTTGGGTTAAGTAGGGTTAGGTTGAGTTAGGTTAACTTAGGTTGGGTTAGATTGGATTAGATTGGGTTAGGTTGGGTTAGTTTAGGTTAGGTTAAATTGGGTTAGGTTAATTTCAATTAGGTTGAGTTAGGTTGACTTAGGTTTGGTTAGGTTGAGTTAGATTAGAACAGGTTGAAAAACAATAGGTTGAGTTAGCTTAACTTATGTTGATTTAGTTTAAGTTAACTTGGGTAAGGTTAGAATAGGTTGGATAAGATTGTTTCAAGTTGGATTAAGGCATTTTAGCTTTGGACAGGTTGAGTTAGTTTTGATAGAGTTATGTTAGGTAAAATTGGGTTAGGTTGGCATTTGATATTTGCTAAATCTACTTGATCAAATAAAAACGCAATAATTGTCTTTTTTTTATTTGTGTTAATACATCATTTCCAGTTTTAAAAATTACGATTTCAAAACTTATTCATTGTTTTTGTTTTGTTGGTTTCACTGTTGGTTTCGAATTGTATTACCGTGACTTCCAAATGACCACTTAATGATAGTAATTATCGTATACTCTACTTGAAAATATGAATACACATACCTTCTTTACGTCTGCCAACGGTTTTGTGAAGCACCAGATATAAACGGCGCGGCGCAGCGTATATATAAGAATAAATCCAAGCGCTTTGCAATTTTCCGTCAATTGTTTCCCGCGTGTTTTGCTGCTGCATTTGTTTATTGCCACTCAATGAGCTCCAAGTCGACTCGACAGCCGAAGGAGCCGCACTGCGGCGAACACACAGGAAGCGTTTCGACGTCTTTAAGATTTCTCAGCGTGTGCAATGTGTTCATCGGCGGGCCGAATAATGATGCTAATATACATTGGGCAATTCGATTGCATCTTGAAAATTTGCTGTTATTTGTTATTAAGTGTTACGATAATATTACATTAGTTGAATAGCTTTTGTTTTAGTTAATATAACGACTTGAGTTTGCAATTTGTTTATTAATATAGTGTTATTTATATTTTTCAATTATTTTCAAAAATGAAGCAAGGTTGGTTAAGATTAAGTTAGGTTGTGTTCTGTTGTATTACGGTAAGCTAGTTCAGATGAGTTATATTGAGATTAGGTTAAAACTAAGTTGTGGTTAGAATGCAACTAAGTTGAGAATAGATTAAGATTAGGTTGAGGTTAGGTTAAAGTTAAGTTGGGATTAAATTAAAAATAAGTTATGAATTGGTTGTGGTTAGACTGAGGTTGCATTGAAATTAAATTGTGATAAAATTGATTAAGATTAAGGCTAGGTTGAAATTACGTTAAGGTTAGGTTGTGGTTAGACTTAGGTTTTCTTTTTTTTTTGTCGGCAACCTCTATGCGATGGTCACTGCGGCCTCTCAAGACCTATTGTGCATTATGCCTATTTTCTTGTTTTCTCCGTCTTAGGTTAGGTTGAAGTGAAACTGTCGTTAAATTGAGGTTAATTTGAGGTCAGGTTACGTAAGGTTAAGTTAAGTTAGAGTGAGGTTAGCTTGAGATTAGGTTGAAGTTAGATTAGGTCAAGTTAGTTTAGATTAGGTTCAGTTAAGATTAATTTAAAGTTAGGTGAGGTTAGGTTGAGGTAAGCTTAGGCTTAAATTGAGGTTTGCTTAGTTTAGATTGAGATTAGGTTAGCTTCTTATTAAGATTAGGTTAAAATTATATTGAGGTTGGATTCAACATAAATTGTGGTTAGGTTAGGTTAGATTAATGTTAACTTTAAGTTAGAAATAGCTTAGATTGAAGCTAGATTATAACTAAGGATACATTTGAGGTTAGATCTAAAAGTTGCGAAAATGCTGAAAATGTTTTGAAGTTAAGGATAGTTAAAGTTATTCAATTATTATAAGTTATTGCAGATTACAATTGATAGATTGAAACGGGGGCAATATTATATTAATATAAAATTGTTTTTAATATTCAGGTTTTGCCACAGAATACAATGTTGTCACTTTCATTTACCTGTATTAAACTCTTATATAAAAATGTTACAAACAAATGAATTTATTTCATTACAGAATATACTATTCTGCACACAATTAATTAAAAACCTATAAAAATTTTGTAAATGCTATGCGAAATTAATTCACCCAAAAACAACAGCAACAATTAATTATATTTTATTGATTTCTAAAGACAACCCAATTTACATCTTGAATCATAGATGACTACAATGCAAATAATTAAACACGCCTTCAATTAACTCTACCAAATCTGACAAGTATGTATCTACATTCAGTAGCAGCTTTATAATAATAATATAATACGCGTAATCAAACATAAAGCAAGCCAGTTTCACACCGAAAGATATTTTCGTACGGCGATCATGACGAAATTCTGCGCAAGACGCAATTTCGTGTTTGCATCTGCACAGCGACGCAGCAATTACAAGCTAGGTTATGTCGTGTGCCATCGCCATCGACATCGCCATGAGAAACGCTCAAGACCTATATCACACATTAGCACGCCGAAATTTGCCCACCGTGAGCTAGACAAAGCCAAAATCCGCAGAAGCAGCAGAAAAAAGTCACACATAATAAATGAATGAATTATGTTTGTTATAAAATGTTTAATCAACTATTTATATATTAGTTTACAGCCTGGAATATTTTTTATAGTATACACATATACATGCATATGTATATGTGTGTATGTGATTGAGTGTGAGTGATTGTATATTTGTAAATATGTCGGCGTTGGTAGATTTGTTGCAATGGAATGAAAACGAAATTTCATCTTTGCGGAGATGGCACCATCCCACACTCGGAAGGTATAAAACCGCCACCGCCGATTCGAGACGGCACACTGCACTCGATTCGTTTTGAATATCAACATCTAATTATTTCGTTAATTAGTGTGCTTTGATTAGAGATTAGAGAAGAAGTAATAATAACTTAATATTTATTTGTATGTAAATATTTTGATTTTGAAAAAGAAAACTATTTTGCAAAGAAATTATTTTATTATTTGTAAAGTAGTTTTTAAAGTGTTTTAAAAGTGAGAAAAGCGATTAATTTTGGTTGGAAACATGTCGAAAATGAGTAAAATTGTGTTCTTTGCTGCTATCTGTGGATTTAGCTTGCATATTGCCTTATCGGTAAGTTAATTTGCATTTAAATTATATTTTAATGAAAATGTTAGGTTTTCTTTTATATTAGTCATATTAATTTAGAAAAAAATATCTGCTTATTTATTTATAATTTTATTTATTAGTTTTATAACTTTTTTAAATAACTAATTGCAAACTAACAATTTTATTTTTACATTTTTACAATAGTATATTTAGCTTATATACTATTTATTTGATTTTTTAATAGCTCTTAAGTCAAACATTTAGCATTAACATTCTCTTATTTAATTTTGGATTTAAAAGTAAGTGTTTCTAAGCAAGTTTAAAATTTTAATATTACGATAAATTATAACATTGAAAAATATTATTTTTTATTTTTTAAAGAATTATTAATTTTAACTTAGGTTTATTCTAACATTACATTAAACCAAACTTAATTCAATTATAACCTGGAATAAATTAAGCCAACTTAATGTAACATAACTTAAATTTAGCGCAATCAAACTTATTTTAATTAAAACCTGATCTAACCAAGATTATTTTTGATATTGGTAATTGTATCATAGCTTATACCAACTTCACCTAACTTAACTTAACTTAACCTAACCTAACATAAATGAAAGGTATACTAACTAATAAGTAACCGATGATTATCTACTTATATTACAATTTATTCTATCTTAATTTAGTGAGATGTAATTTTATATTAACCTAACCTAACCCAATCTGCCTAAATCTAACCTAAGTAAACTTAATCTAACCTAAGCTACGTAACCTAACCCAATCTAATCTAACTTAACGTAACTTAACCAAACCCAATCTACTCTAATCTAACAATAATGTAATAATACAATTTTATATTTCTTTAAGTTATTAGTTATTAGTTTAAACCTAATTAAAATTAATTATCTTTTGATTGAATTAACCTAACATTTCACAGGCCATTTAGTTATATCTTTATTTACAGACACAATTACAAAAATAAGTAAATATTAATTTGATTATTTTCATATGATTGGCATCACTGCAAAGAAAATGGCGACCAAAGAAAAAACAAAGTTATTCCAATTTCCAAAAATTTTAAAGATTTGGGACACAACTATCCAAACAACTTAATATCTAGAAAATTAATATAATCATACATTATTTAGATAATAAAATCTTTAAAGCGTTAATTAGCAGATAAACAAAAATTAATTAAAACCGTCTAATTACAATCGGTGGATCTTTATCCCGCAATACTTTCATTTTCTTTTTATTGTAAAACCACGCAACAAAAACTCTTCTACTCTTCTTCCCAATAGACGCGCAAATGAAACTTTCCTAATCGAATAGATCGAACGACATCTTATTCTTCGCTAAGCTCTTACATAACATCATTATTATATGCATGGTACCAGCAACATTGTTAAATGATTTACATTGAATTGTTGCCGATACTAATACTTCCTGACTGCAAGAAATTTCTCAAGAGTTTATACCTTTTTACGAAGTGTGCGACTATCCGGTTCGAAATAAGTTTCCTTTGGCAGATTAGAAAAGTACGCGTGGAAATAAACAGCAATTAGATAGTTGATGCTTGAATGAAAACATTGCGTAAATGACACTGTCACATAACCCAATTTAAGAATTACTTCATCAATTTACGTGCTTGCATGCCCTGAATACTCATAATCTTCAAAAATGCAAATGTTTATACATTGTTGGCCCTGTTTTGCATTGGTCCGTACGTGTTTATACACATTTAATAAAACCGGAAGTGGTGTAATATAGTGGGTACATCAGGTGTCGGTCAGTTCACGTCCGATTGTCCGCCATGTTGCTTTCGTGTATGAGCTTTGATACATTTAATCTTGGTTGGGCATCATGCAATCGGCATTGTTCATTGTTTTGTTTGGTTTTACACCATATAAATGAACGTTTATACAATTTATTTGCATGCAATTAATTTCACTTTATTTTATTTTTGACTGGTGTTTTATTTGGAGTCGGATATACACTCTGATAATTACCAACAAAAATTAACTTTATAAATATGTATAAGTAAAATGTTATTACAGTAAGATTACAAATATTTTACTCTTTTGATTTTTTGAAGTATAAGTTTCTTAAAATTCAACGTTTGTTGATCATTATGTAAATATCAATATTTTGATTAACATCTGTTCTTCTAATTTTTAAAATTATTACAAATTGGTTAAAATGCAAAAAAAGTTGTTCATCACCATTTTAAAATTACAGCAATATGAATATCTGATGTATTTTACGTTGTTTGTGCATGGAAACGTTTGGAATTTTAACGTCTTAGTTATTTACGCCTCTCTGTCTTTAAGAAAACAGTTACTGATGTTTAATAAATATCACCAAATGCGCATTTTTTTCTACTTTCAATAAACAAACAAGAAACTTCTATTCTATATACTTTAACAAAACCTTGGAACCGTATTTTTGTTAATTTTTAAAATTGTTTAGTTTTGTAGAGCTGTAGCAACCTTACAGAAAATGTTAAAATTGTCTAGTGCCACGGCAATTTTTGAATTTCTATTTAGGTCTATAAACGCTGTATACATAATATGAAAATGACCCGAACGGAAAGTGTAGCGGGGGTCGTATTTGTCCCACATGGCACGGAACGTGTTAAATGCCCACATTTTTTAAGTTTTAATACCAAAACAGAAATAATTTCTGTCCTATATAGTTTAGCAAAAATATAAATTTTTATAAAGAAAAGAAATACAAATATTTGACTTTTTTAATGTTTTAAAGGAAAGGTTTTCTAAAAACAAAGTAAATATGTTATTTTGATTTATATTCGTTCTTCTCTTATTTCTTGAAACAATTGCAAATTGGTCAGTAAGCAAAGAAATAATTTTTTCATCTCCAATTTAAAATTGGGGCAATTTGAGTATCCAATCGCTTGTATTTCACGTGCTTTATGCATGGGAACGTTTGGAACTTTAACATCTTTTTTGCTTCTCACACAAATTAACGGCGTCGATTTTTGAGCGATTGCAGCAGTAAACAACTAGACGTAAACACACAACAAATACATAACAAAGATGTGAGATTGTAGTGATTTCATGAAGATGAATGCGTAAACCAAATTAAGACAATGTGTAATAAGTTGCGAATATAAGCATTATGAGCGATTGCTTCAGATGCATGTCTCTGGAGCAATCCATTGAAATTTTTGAGTATTACTTAGCGACGTGACTACTAATTGCCCTCATAATTGAGCTATTCGATGAATTGTGTTAGCCTCACACGATAATTGCATTACACTACAATGCAGTAGTGTGTCTTCTCTTGTAATCATCAATTTTAGCGTTGGAAATGTTTTATCAATTTCTTCATATAATTATATTTTTCTAATTTAAGTAAAATAATTTGGAAAAATTTATTAATTTATTGTCAAATTATTTACATTTATTTAGTAGTAGAATATTTAGTAAACTTTACATCGCCTATTTTATTAAGATTTACAAGTTTTTATTTACTTTTTTGTTCATTTCTTCTTTTTTTAGAATTTAAATAATTCATTAGCTATCAGTAAGAAAACTTATGACATCGTCTCAATGGATATGTTTTCAAACAACTTACCTTTTATTTTGATTCAATCTCCAACGCAATTTTTACATACAAATACTGCTATAAACATTATTTGTTTGCTGATCATCATTGTGGTTTGTACTTGAAGTAGCTTGTCTAATCCTTGAAAATTGAATTATACAAAACTTGACATGAATATATCATCATATTCACTTAAATCATCTAATTTTACTTTAATTTAAGAACATTTAAAAACTCCAAACTTATCTATTCTTCTAATTTATATTTTAAACTTTATTTTTTCTTATATGCCCACAAACGCATTCTATTACATCGTAGTTGGCTAGATAAACAATTGATACAGAATTAGCAATCTCCATACAAAATTACTGTTATTAGCTGGACTATAAAGATTTTGCGACATTTATTTTTGTATTTT
>JAODGA020033123.1:0-13698 GCA_027574885.2 Drusilla canaliculata | reverse complement strand
TTTCTTCTCTTTCTTGCTTTCTTTTCTCTCTCCTTTTCCCTTTTTTTCTGTTTCGTTTTTTTCTTCTTCTCTTTTTTCTTCTTCCTCCTCCCCTACTTCCTTTTTTTTTCTCCTCTTTTTTTACTTTTTTTCCTTTTTCCTTCTTTGTACCCTCAGCTTCTCTTCTTTTCCTCTCTCTTCATTTTCTCTTTTTTTCTTTTTTTTTCTATTCTTCTCTCTTTCTTCTTCTTTTCTTTTTGTCTTTCCTTCACTTTTCTTTATTTTTTCCTTCTTTTTTCTTCCTTTTCCATTTCTTCCCTGTTTCTTTTTTCTTGCTTTTTTTCTCTTCTTTTTCTTTCCCTTTCTCCCATTTTTTCTTTCTTTTTCCTTTTCTTTCTTTCTCGCTTTGCTTTCTCCTTCTTTTTTCTTTTTCTCCGTTTTCTTTTTATTTTCTTCCTTCTTTTTTCTTTCTCTTTCTTTCTTCTTGCCTCTTTCTCTCTTTTTTTGTTCCTTTTTCTTTCTTTCTTTTGCCCTTCTCTTTTCTATTTTTCTCTTCTTCTTCCCCTTTTTTTTGTCTTTCTTCTATAGTTCTTTTTGTTTTTCTTATCTCTTCATTGTCTTATCTTTTTTTTTTCTCTTTTCTTCCTTTCTCTTGAATTCTTTTTTCTTTTTTATTTTCTTTTCTTTCTTGCTTTCTTCTCTCTTTCTCTTTCCCTTTTTCTCTTTTTCGTCTTTTCTTCTTCTTTCTTTCTTCTCTTTTTTTTTTCTTCTTCCTCCTTCCCTTCTTCTTTTTTTCTTCTTCTCTTCTTTTTGTCTTTCCTTTCCTTCACTTTTCTTTATTTTTGCTACTTCTTTCTTCCTTTTCCATTTCTTATCTGTTTTTTTTTCTTGCTTTCTTTTCTTCTCTTCTTTTTCTTTCCCTTTTTCCCATTTTCATCTCTCTTTTTCCTTTTCTTTCTTTCTCGCTTTTTTTTCTCCTTCTTTGTTTTTTTTCTCCGTTTTCTTTTTTTCTTTTCTCTTTCTTTCTTCTTGCCTCTTTCTCTCTTTTTTCGTTCCTTCTTCTTTCTTTCTTTTGCCCTCTTTTTCAATTTTTTTCTTTTTCTTTTTCTCTTTCTCTTTTGTCTTTCTTCTATAGTTCTTTTTGTCTTTCTTATCTCTTCATTGTCTTATCATTTTTTTTTTCTTTCTTCCTTTCTCTTGGATTCTTTCTTTTCTTTTCTTCTTCTCTTTCTTGCTTTCTTTTTCCCTTCTTCTTCTTTTCGTCTTTTCTTCTTCTTGCTTTCTTCTGTTTTTTTTCTTCTTCCTTCTCCCCTTCTGCTTTTTTTCTTGTCCTCTTCTTTCACTTTTTTCCTTCTTCTTTCTTTGTATCCTCATCTTCTCTTTTTTTCTTCTTTCTTCTTTCTCATCTTCTTTCTCTTCTTCTTTTTTCTCTCTTTTCATTTATTCTGTTTTCTTGCTTTCTTTCTTCTGTTATTCTTCTTTCTTATTTTTTCCTTTTTTTCTTTTTTTTTCTATCTTTCTTGTTTCTTCATTTTTCTTTTTTTTTCTCTTTCCTTCCTTTTTTTCTAATTTTTTTTTTCTTTCTTTCTTTTTTATTTCTTCTCTCCTTCTTCTCTCTTCCTTCTATCCTACTTCTTTCTTTCTTTTTTTTCTTTTTCCTTTTCCTCTCTTTCTTCTTCTCTCCTGTTTTTCCCCCTTATTTTTTTCTTTCTTTTCTTTTCCCCCCTTTCTCTTCTTTTCTTTTCTCCTTCTTACTTTTTCTTTCTTCCTTCTTCTCTTTTCTTGTCCTTCTTTCTTCCTACTTTCTTTTTTTCATTTTTTTTGTTTTCATTTTCTTTCTTTTCATTTCTTTTTTTTCTTTTTTTCTTTTTTCTTTTTCTTCTTTTATTTCTTTGTTATTACGCATTGCGCCATACACACTCCCATGTTCTATTGCTTTGAAATAGAAGCGATTAACACACTAATATGCTAGAATAGGCTAGAGGTTTATTTATTAATAAAAGAAACAGAGATTATCAATATATTTATTGAAACAATTATTTGAACAAATTAGAGATTTATTTTAAATAAATGCCATGGTTGTATTTGTTATATATGCTATGTTTCATTTCTGTTCTCCTAATAGAAGATTTCTCAAAATGTTACATGTTGGTTACCGAGTTAGCATTAAATGTTGAATTTCACACAGGAGCTTGAAGTTTGTATGTTTGAGTAGAAATTTGAAATTTGAAATGTGATTTCATTAAGGAGTAAACAAGACTGTCTATATAGAAATACAATTTTTTTTCGGAAACCATGCAAAAATAACACTAACAAAAAAATTTACAAATGAAGAATGACGTATTCTAATTATTAATTTAATTAGACAATTACTTATCTCCGAACTTAATGCTCAACCTTTTTCTCTCCTGACACCACCCTCTCGACCTTATGCCAAATTTCATAAGCATTGAAATAAGTCAAAGGAAACTTTCCGTGTGCTTCTAGAAAAAAGTTTTAGTTTTAGAAAAAAGAAATTTGTAAATTATTGCAGCTCTGTAGTATTGCGTGCCGTTACCTGATGGCAGATTAACCTCCAGAGCTATATTGTAAGACTTTCTTTGACTATGCGAAAGAAAACTGTGTTTGTATGAAATGACCGCATTGTGATGCTGCTATGCTCCGCCAGATGGTGTTATCAAAAAACCTTTAATAAGGCTTTGCTCGGACTTGTATCGTGTGTGCTAGCACGCAAACACACGCGATTAAAATATTTTTATTGTGCGGAATCTGAAAAAATAAATTTCTTTATGCACAACATTAATATTAAATAACACAAACTGAGAGTTAAAGAATTGATTTTATTTTAATACGATCTTTTGATACATCCAATATTAGTACAAACGCAACAACATTTCGGAGTCTTAAAGCTAAAGCGTTCCAAAATAGACCAAAATCTGAAACTAGTGAATAGCACAACTAAAAAATTATATTATTTGCCTAACTAGTACAATTAGAATTATTTTGTATACGCATTTGTATACGCATCTGTTGATATTAATCTGTGCTTGTTTTCTGATTAAAAAAGAGACGCCGCTGATAATCTGATGATATCATGTAAAATTTTCCAAGACTTTTAGTTTGCCCGCTAGAGCGCTTCAAAGTTGACTAAAATCAGAAAATAGTCAAAAACACGATTTGGAAAATTGCATTTTTCTTCCAAATTATTATAATTAGAATTAATCTGTACTTGCTCTTTGATTAAAAAAGAGACGCCGCATCAGATGATATCATGCACAACTTTCCAAGTCTTTTAGTTTCAGCGCTAGAGCGCTTCAAAATTGACTAAAATAAAAAAATAGTCAAAAACACGACTTGGAAAATTGCATTTTTCTTCCAAATTATTACAATTAGAATTAATGTGTACTTGCTTTTTGATTAAGAAAGAGACGCCGCATCAGATGATATCATGAACAACTTTCCAAGTCTTTTAGTTTCAGCGCTAGAGCGCTTCAAAGTTTACTAAAATCAGAAAATAGTTAAACACGACTTGGAAAATTGCATTTTTCTCCAAACTATTACAACTAGAATATCTTGAAAATTTTTCCAAGTCTTTTAGTTTGCCCGCTAGAGCGCTTCAAAATTGACTAAAATCAGAAAGTATTCAAAAACACGACTTGGAAAATTGCATTTTTCTTCCAAGCTATTGCAATTAGAATTATTATGTACTCTCTTTTTGATTAAGAAAGAGACGCCGCATCTGAAGATATTATGAACAATTTTCTGAGTCTCTTAGTTTGCTCGCTGGAGCGGTCCAAACTTGATCAAAATCTAAAAATAGGCAAAAACACGACATAGAAAATTGCATTTTGCTACCTACCTATTACAATTAGAATTATTCTGTACTCGCTTTCTCATTAAGAAAGAGACGCTTCAAGAGCGTTCCAAAGATGACCAAAATCTGAAAATGATCAAAAACACGACATAGAAAATCGCGTTTTTCTACTAAACTATTACAACTAGAATTATTTGTTTTCTGATTAAGAAAGAGTTGCCGCATCTGATGATATCATGCACAATTTTCCAAGTCTTTTAGTTTGCCCGCTAGAGCGTTTTAAAATTGACCAAAATCTAAGAATGGTCAAAAACACGATTTGGAAAATTCCATTTTACTTCCTAACAATTACAATTAGAATTATTCTGTTTACGCATTTTGATTCAGAAAGAGACGCCGCATCTAACGATAGTACGCACAGATTTCCAAGTCTTTTAGTTTGCTCGGCAGAGCGTTCCGAAATTGACCAAAATCTAAAAATAGTCAAAAAACACGACTTGAAAAATTGCGTTTTTCTGCTAAACTATTACAACTAAAATTAGTTTGTATTTGTTTTCTGATTAAGAAAGAGTTGCCGCATCTGATGATATTATGCACAATTTTCCAAGTCTTTTGGTTTGGTTGCTAGAGCGTTCCAAAATTGTCCAAAATCTGAAAATAGTTAAAAACACAACTTGGAAAATTGCATTTTTCTGCTCAACTATTAAAATTAAAATTATTGTGTATTCATTTTCTGATTAAGAAAGACACGCCGCAACTGATGATTCCATTCTGAAGTTTCCAAGTCTCTTCGTTTATGTGCCCTCCAGAATCGAAAAAACATCACTAATGCTTTGCAACTTGTAATATCGTCTTGATACGCCATGCCTAATCAACTGCAGAACAACTCGTAACTGGAAATCTCTTCCTCAGCAGATGAAGATGCTCCCTGGATATCTTTATAATAATCCTACGTTCCTAAAATATAAAAATAATAACATTTAGAATTAATAAATAAACTTCAAGGCACAATAAATATAAATTTATTAAAAAAATGTCTAAAACTATCAAGTATAAAAGCAAAACCAAAACATTGCACAAGAAAGTAAACTATTTGTTGGCATAGTTATCTACGTTTTTATCACTTGTCGATCTGCAAGTGATAAAAACGCAGGTAAATTTATCAACAACCACGTCAATAACAACCAAGTTTTGTACACTTTCATCTCGCTTAAAAATCCACATAATTAAATAAAATTATATTATTCAACAACTTATCTTAAGCACAACTTTCCGCCGTCACATCTCGTACCATACTAAGTTGGAGTGGGAGCAACTCTAGCAATCTGCAACTAAGCACACCGCACATGCACACATTTATTCAATTTGATGGTATACCTGAAACAGACGACATTTTAACGATTTTGAATTGAACAATGTACATTATAAAAAACTTGACTTACAAAGACTCACTTAATTACCAAGAGACGTCGCCACCTGTATGAAAAATTAAATTACGCACACCTCATCTATAAACAATACACACTGATAACAATACATACATACATACCGATAACAATGCTTAATAAAAACAATGGTCTACTTACACAATGTTGTGTTTAAATTTAAAAATTGCAGACGTAAATACACAACTATCAATCATTGTAATTGATTTTAATTCATTTATAACTTTCACTAACCAATTATTATATTTTTATAATTCTTTAAAAACAAAGATCGTTAGACAAAAAATCGTTTAATTAAATATATTTTGTAATATTGCAAAACATGTAATCACAATTTTAAAATTGATATGAATGAAAGTCTAATAAATTAATCAATCAACAATAAATCTACCATGTACCTACTAAATCTGAATGATTAAAACGTGTTTTGTAAATTGTCACGTCGTTTTAAAAAAATGATAACAAACCTCACGTCGAAACTAAATTAATCATAATCAATCATGCTCTGATCAATTACTTCCAGTAAATTATAAATACATATTTCATTCAAAGGTCACATAAATAATTTAAATGTGCAAAATGTCTAGAAATTTCTTCATTTATAAGTTAACAATAAAATGACTCATAAAGTGTACTCATTGTAAAACAAACAATACAGAAATGGAACAAAGAATTACAAAACATTGTTATCACTCTCTTTCTAAATTATATCAAATTTTGTAACACATTTAATATAACTGTGTCGATTCAAAAATAAAAATCAAAATTAAGATAAGATAAGACTCAAGTTAACAAATACGAGAATATGAAATTGTGTTTCAAATTGTAACAAATTAAATGGGTTAAAAAAAAGTCATAAATATTATGTTATAATATATATATTTTAGATTACCTCTTATTATAAACTAACTACTAATATGGACATTGTTATCAAGATATCAAGTGTTATAAACTATAAACTTTTTTCTGTGTGTATAGCTTAAGATTGTTTGCAAGTGTTTCATTGTTTAATTAACTTGTTTTCATGCAATTGCGCGTTCAGTGTGTCAAGTCTCGATAAACGTTGATCCTATCACGTTAATCTGCCATCGATTGATTAATTGGACGTCTATTAAACTAGTTGCTAAGTTGTATAAGCTACGAATATAAATGAATAACACAGTACGCACAGACTTAACAGTTTTTTGTTTGTTTTTGTTTTGTTTTGTTAAAATAAATTTCTAAAACAATTTACAAAAAATGAAATTTCAAAAATATTCAATATATTATGTTCTTTTGTAATTTTATACGTTGTGTAATTTTTGAAGGTTATTTTATGTTATGTTTTATGTCTAGATTAAAAGGTTAAGAAGAAATTAAACAGGGATCTTCTCCTCGCTGAGCGGACGATAGATGGAGCCGCTGTGCTTCTTGATCTTGGGGTTGTTCCAAGGGATGATGTTGATCTGCGGAGCGTTGGTGCGACGTCCATTGCGTCTCTGCATAATGCAGAGGATCACCGTGACGGTAAGAAGAAGTACGACCATGGCGGTGAGGACAAAGACCAGCGTGGGTAAAACAAACAGCAGCATTTGCTTGCTGTTGCGTTGGTGCTCCTGGAATTTGAACCAATCGATGGCTTTCACATCCGCCGCATCCTGCAGGAACTGATCCTTGCGTTGTTGTTTTGTCAGGATAGCTTCATCTTCCTCATCCTCCTCTTCATCATCGTCTTCGTCATCAATATCAGTATCGGAAACTTTCTTGGTCTTCTCAGAGATGACTTGTTGTTGTTCCTGATCATTGTAGTCATCATCATCATCGTCATCATAAGAAGGATTGAGCAATTTCTCGTTGGATTGATCATCCTGGACTTCTGGATCATTGTAGTCAAGACTGTTGTTGTTGTAGTACGATTCATCATCCTCGCCAAAATCAGGAATATTGCAGTCGTTATTGTGAATATATTTAACATTCTTGTCGTCCAAAAACAGAATCATGTCAATGTTCTTTGTTGTGCAGGGTAGTGGATTATCCTGGATGTTCAGCTCAGCGATCTTCGGCATCACCGCCGTGTCCTTCTGAGTGATCTCTGTGATCTCATTGTGCATAGCAACAAGCGTCTGCAGTTTGGGCAAAACTTTGTCAGATTTAGCCCAAAGTGTCTTCAATCCACAGGAACTCATATGCAGCTCTTGCAGCGGAGTCTTACTGAAGATAGCAGGGTCAACGACCTTTAGAGGATTACCACTGATATCCACGTACTTCAAATCTTCATTTTTGTCAAACAATGGAAGCAGAGTCAACTGGTTGTTAGACAAGTCAAGTTTGCTCAAGCTCACAACAGGTTCAAACACGTTCTGTGGAAGACTCTTCAGTTTGTTACCAACTAATGAGATGACTCTAGTTGCCCTCATTTCAACGAAAGTCTCCGGGTGCATGTTTTCCAAGTCACAGTTGTTGCAACTGAAGATGTCCAAAGCTCCTTGGAACATAAACTTAGGAAAAGTCTTCAATTTATTGTTATCCAGGATTAAGGAAGTCAGACTTAGAACACGTCCAAAATCTTTGGGTAATTCCGTAATGCGGTTTCCTTTGAGATGAAGCACTTCAAGTTGATCCATCTCATTTATCAGGGCAGCATCCAATTTCTCAATTTTGTTGTTATTAGCTTCCAACTTCGATAAAGCTGTGAAGTTTTGTAAGAAGTCCAGAGTGGTCAGTTGACAGTCGTTGACGTATAGTTCGTCAATCTCAACATCGTCTAGAGTCTCAATTTTGGTCAGCGGATTACGGTCCAATTTCAGCGACTTTAGATCATCTTCATCCCCATCTAGATCGATCATAATTGAAGTGATCTTGTTACCAGAAAGATTGATCTCTTCTCCTGCAAGGTCTCCCAACTCAACTGTAGTCAGCTCATTATCCTCCAGACTCATATAAGTCAACGCTGGTAATTCCTGTGAAGTGAGGGCCTTTTCAGGCAGACTCTTAAATCCATTATGAGCCAGAACTAATTCTTTAAGGAACGGTGCGTGGATACCTTCAAAATTGGAGATGTTACAGTAGCTAATATCCACTAACCTCAAGGAACTCTTAAAGAGGGTCTTATTGATTGTTGGGATCGACGCATGTCGAACTATGAACCTCTCCAAAGGGATCACATTAAACAGAGAGGGTTCCAGCTTAGCAATGGTGGCATTCTCAATGACTAACTCATGCAACTTGGTCAAACGCAAGTTGGTGAAGGTTGAAGCAGTCAGATCCAATCGCTTCGCCGGAGATTTGATCGTCAGACTGAGGATTTCCGTAGATGCAAAGGGTTCAATCTCAAGTGAAGTACATGTGGCCCTTCTGGAGACGATGCACTCGCAGTTGACGGGGCATGTGGGGATTTTGGCGCTTTGCACAGCAACAAAGCCCAAAATTGTGAGGGCTAGCCACACTTTCATGGCCTGCGAAACAAAAGTGAACAAAAGCATAAATAAGGTCACATGAGGAAGTTGGGAAAGAATAGCGACGTGCTTGTTGACTATTTCCGGAGGTGTAAATATTGAAGGTTGCGCATGATGACATTAGCTGACTAGACTTAAGTCGAACTCGGCGATATTGCTACGGGCGTAAATAGTAAATGTTTGCAGTTTGCACCGCGTGCGAACAAACAAGACACACCAAATAAACACGCATATAGTGTAAAAATAGCGATAGAAACTCAGCAAAAATAACAAATATGGTATCAACACGGGTGTAATCTGAGTTGATGCGCGGCCATGATTAAACAAAAATGAGACGTACATCAAGGCAAATTGAGGACTTCCACAAATACCATCAATCGCCATTCGCGTTTATCGTACACCTTTGTGTGGACAAATTCCACACTCCACACGTCGAGCAAACACTTACTTGGCGGGTTATCAAGCTCCCGTTATCACAATCGATGATGACACTATGAAGCACACTGTGGTAATGCGTGGTCCTCGACAACGTGAATCCTAGATATTCTTTCGTCGGAGCGCCGATAAGCGATTGTCACCAGAATCGGAGTGCAACTGGCGGAGTGATTTGAAGGTGGGTTCGGGAGGTGCGCAAGTTGCTGAGTAGCTTCGTAGCGTCATACCACAAAAATTTCATGCGAACAGAGACGGCATATACGCGTCGTCGTGCAAGAGTGACGGAGACGGTGTGCGCGGTGCGTGTGTATGCGAGTGCGCGCAGGTGGTCTCACCTTTGAGTTACCTGCGCTGAGCCACCAGGTAAGTGCGTTTGCGCGACGCGCGTATAGATGGTGTACGTGGTAGCATCTCTAACTGTACTTTATGTTGTTGTTTGCTTGCGTTGTTGGTACCCTAGGTACCTACGACGTGATTTAATACAACTTCCTGGTAATACCCGTAATCACATTTTGCAGGTAAGTCATTCAGGTAGGAAAGTCCTATACTGTGATTCTTTGAATTTCTAGGTAAATGCGAAAATTTAACTTTGAATGAGGTTTTGGGGTACCTTCCATGATCATTGAATGAGGATTACGATGCGGATGAATGTCATAATGTAATTTGGGGTTTCCTTGAAATAGGGAAATTTCCAGTTATATTAAAGTAGAAATTTGTATAAATCTTGTTTAAAAGCGTTTACAATTACTGGTAAAAATGCTAAAAATAGTAAAACATGTTATAGTAAATCAGGAAATATTTGGAAACTATGATAGTTATAAATATTCTCTATTTAGCAACGAATAGAAGAAGAATACAAGCTTTGAAAAAACGTTCAACGATATTTCTGAAGTATTCCTGAAAGGCGATATGGCTCTTCAAAGTTAAGGAATTATTGACATATTTATAAACATCATTGGAGAAAATTGTTTTTTTTGGCTATACTATATAAAATGAAAAAATTTTCTATTCATATTTAGAAAGAAGGATAGTTTTTACTTCTAATGAAACCAACATTACTTTTCTGAGATGCTCCTGTGAGACGTTGTGGCCTCTCAAATTTAAGTACTTTTAAGAATTTTGCAAAACACTAATTAGAAAATCTCATTTTCCGGCTTTTCTATAAAAGATAAAATAACTTTTCTTTCAAATTAAAAAAAAAGAATAGTTTATAGTTACCAATACTACATTTCCAAAGGGACGTTGTGTATCTTCATTTTGATAAACACTATTAGAAAAATCGGATATTACAGCTATATTATAAAAGATAGAAAAATATCGTCTACAAATTCAGAAAGAAGAATAGTTTATGCTTCTAATGAGGCCAACATTACTTTTCTGAGATGCTCCTGTGGGACGTTGTGGCCTTTCACATTTAACCAAATTTAGACATTTTGCTAAACACTAATTAGAAAATCGGATTTTCCGGCTTTTCTATAAAAGATAGAATACTTTTCCCTTCAAATTTAGAAAGAAGAATAGTTTATGCTTCTAATGAAATCAACAATATATTTTTTAAAAGCTCTTGAGGGACGCGGTGTACCTTCCATTTTGGGCAATATTAGAAATTTTGATAAACACTATTTGGAAAAGCTGATATTACAGCTATATTATAAAAGATAAAAGAAATTCTCTTTAAATTCAGAAAAAAGAATAGTTTATTCTTCTAATGATACCAACATTACTTTTTTGCGATGCTCCTGTGGGACGTTGTGGCCTTTTAAATTTGTGAAATTTTAGGTGTTTTGCTAAACACTATGTGGAAAATCAGATTTTTTGGCTATACTATAAAAGATAGAATAACTTTCCTTTTAAATTCGGAAAAAAGGATAGTTCAAGCTTTTAATGTCATCAACACTACATTTTTTAAAGGCCCCTGAGAGATGTTGTGTACCTTCAAGTTTGGGCAATACTAGAAACTTTGATAAACACTATTCTGAAAATCTGATATTACAGCTATATTATAAAAACTAGAAAAGAATCTTTTTAAATTTAGAAAAAAGAATAGTTTATGCTTCTAATGAGACCAACATTACTTTTCTGAGATGCTCCTGTGGAACATTATGGCCTTTTAAATTTGAGAAATTTTATGTATTTTGTTAAACACCCTTTAGAAAATCAGATTTTCCGGCTATACTATAAAAGATAGAATAATTTTTCTTTCAAATTTTGAAAGAAGAATAGTTCATGCTTCTAATGAGATCAACACTACATTCTTTAAAAGATTCTGAGGAACGTTGTGTACCTTCAAATTTGGGCAATATTAGACATTTTGATAAATTCTATTGGAAAAAACTGGTATTACCGCTAAATTATAAAAATAAAACAACTTTTCCTACAAATTTAGAAAGAAGAAAAGTTTATGCTTCTAACAAAACTAACATTACTTTTCTGAGATGTTTCTGTGAGACGTTGTGACTATTTAAATTTTTAAAGCATTTTGCCAAATACCAGTTAGAAAATCAAAATTTTCGGCTATATTACAAAAGATCGAATAACTTTCCTTTCAAATTCGGAAGGAAGGTTAGTTTATGCTTTTAATGAGATCAACACTACATTTTTTTAAAGCTCCTGATGGACGTTGTGTACCTTCAAATATGTGCAATATTAGACATTTTGATAAACACCATTCGGAAAAACTAATATTACAGCTATACTATTGAAAATTAGAAAAGCGTCTACTCAAATTCAGAAAAAGGAATAGTTTATGTTTCAAACAAAACAAAAATTTCTCTTCGGAAATATTTCTGAAAGACTTTGCAAGCCTTCAAAACTGGCCTACTTTTGAAATTTATGAAAACATACAAATACTAATCCGGATAATTCAATATTTTGATTGAACTACATATGACAGAAAAAATTTCTCTTCATATTGCAAAAGCAGAGAAGCTTATACATCAAATGAACATAATACGAAACTTCTGAGATGATCCGGAAAGTCACAAAAGCTCTTGCAAAACCAGGAAAATAAAAAATGACACAATTAATTTTGTTAAATAAATTTAAATGAGGTAGAAATGTATAATTATTTCTATGAATCCAATAGAGCAATTCAAAAGAAGATGGCGTAACATGTACATTCAAGTACAATCAAATTTTCCAAAGAACAAACTTTCCAAAAAAATATCATAACATTCAAAAATTTAAAAAAATTGAAAATTTAAACTTTCTTTATTCAACTTTTCTAAAATTATTATTATAAAGTTAAACTTAATAGATCAAAAATCGGTTAATAGATGTCTCTACAAAAACCTAGAAAACTACAAAACTTCTAGCATAAATTCTAAAACTTGTTAATAGAAGACACAACACCATTTCCACGAATAAATTAAAATTAAATTGAAAATGTATCGATTAGCACGCGCGTTTCTGACCTCGACACAAAACTGATTACAATATTTATGCGCATTTCAATGTTTCGCGTTTTGCGTTTCGTAGTAACTTCTCCAAGTTTATTCTAACACAATCTAATATTTATCTTCTCGAACATTACAAAATATTTATGTAATTACAAATTTTTTAAACATTCTAAAAACTGTAAAAAACTGTAATTCAATTAAACCATAAAAGCTTATAATAGAAACCTTGATATCAGATGGCGCCTTAATCAACTCTAAACCAATTATTAAAAGCCAATTAAACGATTTAATTATACGAATTACATCAAGACAACATGTAGCAAAACATGCCAGTTTGCCTGAAATAACACTAAAATAACACCAAAATAACTAAAATTACGACGATTAAATCGCACCTAAATAAATGTCAAAACATTTAGTTTTTAACTGTTAATTTTTGTCTACAATTACTGATTCTGGTAAAAAAATACCAGTTTGCGTTATGATTTACACGTGTCATTTTAACGTGAAAAGTTTATTTATTAGCGTGATAAATTTAATTAGTGTTTAATTGCTACTGACACATGATGACCGTAAAAAAGCAAAAATATAATTTAAAAATACATTTTAAAAATCTGTGATTTCTAATTATAAAATTGTTTAACATTGTGCAAGGCAGCGTCATGCGTGTTGTAATACTGATAAGAGACACTTGAAGGTCTTAAATAAATAATAAACAAATAGAATTAATGTTTATCAGTGGAGTTTGCAGTTTGAGCTAATTCTATTTTGGACTTCTACTTGCTGGAAAATTTATTTCTGGTAAGTTGTAGGTTTTTATGCATTACAATGCTATTTAAAACACTTCCGGTTGTTATTACAAGAGAAATAATTATAGGAAAATGTAATAAATAATTATTAGTGTCTTTGTCATGTGGAATATCCACTATAACGATAAGTGGGACAAAGTTTAAATAATATTGTTATTTGATGAGGTCAAAATTTGTAAACGAAAGAATTATGATAGTGCAATTTAAATTCAATATTTTTAAATATATTCGAAACAGTTATAATTTTTGTATATTTTATGCTAAACTGTTTTTGTTGTTGTGGGTCATACCGTTTTGCAAAATGTCCTTACTTTTATGCAAATTAAACATGTTTAAATAGGTAAAAATTTCGAAAAATTGGCAAAAACAAGGTTTACAAAACAT